>JARQOD010005992.1:0-45171 GCA_033576555.1 Oophaga sylvatica | reverse complement strand
TGTAACACTAGGTAAAAGCTGGCGTCACCCATCAGTGTAACACTAGGTAAAGAGCTGGAATCACCCATCAGTGTAACACTAGGTAAAGAGCTGGCGTCACCCATCAGTGTAACACTAGGTAAAGAGCTGGCGTCACCCATCAGTGTAACACTAGGTAAAGAGCTGGCGTCACCCATCAGTGTAACACTAGGTAAAGAGCTGGTGTCACCCATCAGTGTAACACTAGGTAAAGAGCTGGTGTCACCCATAAGTGTAACACTAGGTAAAGAGCTGGTATCATCCATCAGTGTAACACTAGGTAAAGAGCTGGCATCACCCATCAGTGTAACACTAGGTAAAGAGCTGGTGTCACCCATCAGTGTAACACTAGGTAAAGAGCTGGCATCACCCATCAGTGTAACACTAGGTAAAGAGCTGGTGTATCGACCCGCCACCACAATTGTGGGTTACCAGGGCAATGGGGTACTCAGAGCCGAGCCCATGGAAGTCTATGGGGTTTGTCACAGGTAGCGGTGGCTCGGTCTGTGGCCCTGGCGGTCTGGCGTATGTTGGGGAAATATTTACAGGGGATAGATATATTTACAGTTCGTGACGCCACCTGTAGTCTTCTGGTAATTTATACCAGCGCTGCTGTAGATCTCTGAGGGGATGGTGATGCAGCTAGATGTCGGGTCCCCTACAGGTGGGACTCTTCCCTCAGGTCGGTAGTTAAAGCAGGGTTGTGCAGGCATGCAAGTAAATAACTCAGTCTCACACGGTCAGCGTCTTTCCATACCTTTACTTGTAAGATGGTAAGGCAGGTCCCAGGGAGGCTGATCCAAGGAGAATGTATTTCGAGATAGCAGCTGGACAAGTTAGGGGCCTCCTTTACTTTCACAACGATGAGTACAACCAGCATGAAGCGTAGTTCCCTCTATAACTCCAGCTATTCCAAAGCTGTACTGCCCAGTCAGTTTTGTGGTCGGAGCCTTCCTGTGAGAGAGCTGAGTTCCTATTCTTGCTGATCAGGCTCAAGGTTCTCACTCCCCCTGACCCCAGTTACGTACCGACTATTTAGGGGCTGCTTTCCGCTACCTAAGGTCCGGTAAGCCTCTGGGTTTCCTACCACCATGCATGAAGCTATGGTGATGCTTCGGTCTCCAGTGACCGGTAACAACGTGCAGGACTTCTCCAATCCTATTGCACTCAGAATTTCTACCACTGTGCCTTTCGCCTTGTCCACGCTGGTAGCATAAGCATTTCTCACTTCACAGGTTAACAAAGTCAGTCCCTTACTTAATTCCTTTCTTGAGCTTGTTGCCAGACTCTCAGTAATCTTCCAGGCAGGAGCACGTCTCTGAACCTTCACTGTCCTTGGGACAGGAGACTGAAGTATATCTGCAACTCACTTCCCTCTTACTGCACAGACTGCACTTCCTGACTCCTTCGAGTCCAGGCTAGACTGACTGACTCTGCTGCATGTGACTAGACTATATATATACCTGTGGGCGTGTCTAAGTGTGTGTTGAAATGAATGTTCATTGAGCATTAAACTGCTATCTCTCCACACATCCTCCAGGGTACTGCGTGTGCCGTACACCAGGGCTACACATTCCCCCATGGTAAATGACAGCACTCCCGGGCTGTAAAATACAAAGAGACAATTTTGTTTATGCATTAAACATCAACATTAAACATTAATTCGTCCCATCCGGGAGGTAAGGATGTCTTGAACGTTGCAAATAAAACATTATATATAGAAAAGTGCAAAATATTAAATAACATTTTCATATAAATAGACAATATGCTTGTGAAGGACCCGCACCAAACCTTCAACGTGGGTCCTGGGTGGGCTGCAGGACATCCGAATGCAGACCTCACTCAGTGCCACACCACACGGGTTTTGTATTCAGAGGTAGTTGTGCTGGTTTTATGTAAAACCAAGTTAATGCACTAGGTGCAACTATTTACAGATAAGTTCTGGGCTGGCACAGTCCTCAACCTCGAAGTCCATTGTAAAACAAAGACACATTATATCAAATCACATCATAATAAAGTGCAAAAACTTTTTATCTGATTACCCAGCCGGGCATTCTACTTTTGGCAATATATATATATTCGTTACATACACATTTAACTTGTGCAAAATTGGCAAACATTCTTAAACTTTTTACAACATTACTTATGGTAGACCCCTATCTGGATCTCACCGGTTTTTCTTTTACTGTTTAATTATTTCAAATACATTTTCCACCCGGGGGCTGGAACAATGCGATGGTCCCTAGATCCCATTACTAACAAGTCGTGCGCTGCTATTAGGGTCTGGGTCGCCACAGTTCTCGTGCGAACCTCTAGGGGCGCAACGGGTACTTTCTCCTTGCGAGACACCGATTGCGTTTCAATTTGCGTTACAGTTAGCGATATTGATCGTGTCATAGATTGCGATGGAGACTGGGTCGCAAGTTGCGATGTAGAAGAATAACGAGTTAGTGGAGAGTATACAGGTGTTGCTTCTATTTGCGAGATACCTGCAGGGGGCGATGCTGGGGCACGGCCGGATGCTGTTTGAGCTGGAGACGGGGACGCTGCGGTAGTGGTGACGTTACCTGCGTCTGGGACGGGGTCACGGACGATGGTGACGTTAAGGGCATACCATCCCTTCATCCCCCAGTGCCGTGTGTATGTAACAATGTCTCCATTAACTAAGTCCCTCCCGGGATGACCTTGCGGTAGGTGGGATTCTACATCACGTCTGCTGACAAAGACCCTGGGTAGAGGCCCGGTTCTCTTATGAAGCCCCAGCCCTTCCGGAGCTGGAACTCTGTCACACACCCCTGCCGCCGCGGTTCCCTCAGGGTACCTTTCTCTCCGGACACTCTCCTTGTCCGCGATCAGCTCTGCATGTTGCCGCTGTCGGTTCCGCTGAGCTTCCCGCTCTTCCTCCTGCTGGCGTTGCTGCTTCTCCTCACGACGCTGCCACTCACATTCCCACTGGGCGGTATAGGCGACGTCATCCAGGCGCGCCATCTCGTCCCAGTCCACGTCTGGTAACGACGGACAGGACCCCTCCGGTGTCCCTACCGGGGATCGATCATCTGCTGCGGCCTCCTGGCCGGGCGGGCGTTCCGGAACTGGCGGTACCTCCTCAACCTCCTTCGCCTCCACCGCTTCACCGGTGGGATCAGGATTCGGTACTTTCGGGGGCAGCCTCCGGTTGCTCCTTTGCCTTGGGCAGCAGAAGTTTTGGTAACTCCAGACGTAGGGGATCATCGAAGGGGGAGAACACCGCGTCCCACAGCCGCCGCTGCTCCAGGGTACGCCGGCGTCTCTCGATCTCTTCAAATCCAGGTTGTGGCAAAATCATCTTTCTTAGTCGTGCATTTTCCTCTTTAACTTCCAGCAATGCTTGCTGCAGGTGCAGGACCACGGATGACTCCGGTGCTGGTGGCAGCTTGGCTGGGGCACGGGGCCTGCCTTCCTCCGCTTCCCTGCTCGGCTGCACACGTCCTGCTTCCATGATGTTCCAGAAGATTCTTTCATCTTCCTCCAGAGACGTCCGGTCTCTTCCGTGGAGGCGGGGTTTGCGTCTCCTCCTCTTCGCAGGGAAGGTGAAAAGGAGGCGGACCTCCTTTGCTGTAGGGCAGGATCGCATGTTGTAATAGCACTTTGAGAGGGCAGGCATTTTCTTCGCGCCACTGGGGGGTACACGCCCACGAAGGTACGCCCACCTTCTTCTCCAGCGCCTGAGGGCGCGAATATGGCGACAAAGATGGCGATTTTTTGCGCCAAAAGTGCAAACAGTCCTTTTTCACAAAAACAATTCCATAGGCACACAGGGCTCGCAATTCTGCGAGTTTCGCATCCTGTTCGTGACGCCAATTTGTATCGACCCGCCACCACAATTGTGGGTTACCAGGGCAATGGGGTACTCAGAGCCGAGCCCATGGAAGTCTATGGGGTTTGTCACAGGTAGCGGTGGCTCGGTCTGTGGCCCTGGCGGTCTGGCGTATGTTGGGGAAATATTTACAGGGGATAGATATATTTACAGTTCGTGACGCCACCTGTAGTCTTCTGGTAATTTATACCAGCGCTGCTGTAGATCTCTGAGGGGATGGTGATGCAGCTAGATGTCGGGTCCCCTACAGGTGGGACTCTTCCCTCAGGTCGGTAGTTAAAGCATGGTTGTGCAGGCATGCAAGTAAATAACTCAGTCTCACACGGTCAGCGTCTTTCCATACCTTTACTTGTAAGATGGTAAGGCAGGTCCCAGGGAGGCTGATCCAAGGAGAATGTATTTCGAGATAGCAGCTGGACAAGTTAGGGGCCTCCTTTACTTTCACAACGATGAGTACAACCAGCATGAAGCGTAGTTCCCTCTATAACTCCAGCTATTCCAAAGCTGTACTGCCCAGTCAGTTTTGTGGTCGGAGCCTTCCTGTGAGAGAGCTGAGTTCCTATTCTTGCTGATCAGGCTCAAGGTTCTCACTCCCCTGACCCCAGTTACGTACCGACTATTTAGGGGCTGCTTTCCGCTACCTAAGGTCCGGTAAGCCTCTGGGTTTCCTACCACCATGCATGAAGCTATGGTGATGCTTCGGTCTCCAGTGACCGGTAACAACGTGCAGGACTTCTCCAATCCTATTGCACTCAGAATTTCTACCACTGTGCCTTTCGCCTTGTCCACGCTGGTAGCATAAGCATTTCTCACTTCACAGGTTAACAAAGTCAGTCCCTTACTTAATTCCTTTCTTGAGCTTGTTGCCAGACTCTCAGTAATCTTCCAGGCAGGAGCACGTCTCTGAACTTCACTGTCCTTGGGACAGGAGACTGAAGTATATCTGCAACTCACTTCCCTCTTACTGCACAGACTGCACTTCCTGACTCCTTCGAGTCCAGGCTAGACTGACTGACTCTGCTGCATGTGACTAGACTATATATATACCTGTGGGCGTGTCTAAGTGTGTGTTGAAATGAATGTTCATTGAGCATTAAACTGCTATCTCTCCACACATCCTCCAGGGTACTGCGTGTGCCGTACACCAGGGCTACACACTGGCATCACCCATCAGTGTAACACTAGGTAAAGAGCTGGTGTCACCCATCAGTGTAACACTAGGTAAAGAGCTGGTGTCACCCATCAGTGTAACACTAGGTAAAGAGCTGGCATCACCCATCAGTGTAACACTAGGTAAAGAGCTGGTGTCACCCATCAGTGTAACACTAGGTAAAGAGCTGGTGTCACCCATCAGTGTAACACTAGGTAAAGAGCTGGCATCACCCATCAGTGTAACACTAGGTAAAGAGTTGTCATCACCCATCAGTGTAACACTAGGTAAAGAGCTGGCATCATCCATCAGTGTAACACTAGGTAAAGAGCTGGCATCACCCATCAGTGTAACACTAGGCAAAGAGCTGGCATCACCCATCAGTGTAACACTAGGTAAAGAGCTGTCATCACCCATCAGTGTAACACTAGGTAAAGAGCTGGCGTCATCCATCAGTGTAACACTAGGTAAAGAGCTGGTATCACCCATCAATGTAACACTAGGTAAAGAGCTGGCATCACCCATCAGTGTAACACTAGGTAAAGAGCTGGCATCACCCATCAGTGTAACACTAGGTAAAGAGCTGGCATCACCCATCAGTGTAACACTAGGTAAAGAGCTGGCATCACCCATCAGTGTAACACTAGGTAAAGAGCTGGTATCACCCATCAGTGTAACACTAGGTAAAGAGCTGGAATCATCCATCAGTGTAACACTAGGTAAAGAGCTGGTGTCACCCATCAGTGTAACACTAGGTAAAGAGCTGGTGTCACCCATCAGTGTAACACTAGGTAAAGGCTGGTATCACCCATCAGTGTAACATAGGTAAGGCTGGTGTCACCATCAGTGTAACACTAGGTAAGAGCTGCATCACCCATCAGTGTAACACTAGGTAAAGAGCTGGCATCACCCATCAGTGTAACACTAGGTAAAGAGCTGGTATCACCCATCAGTGTAACACTAGGTAAAGAGCTGGCATCACCCATCAGTGTAACACTAGGTAAAGAGCTGGTATCACCCATCAGTGTAACATTAGGTAAAAAGCTGGTGTCACCCATCAGTGTAACACTAGGTAAAGAGCTGGTGTCACCCATCAGTGTAACACTAGGTAAAGAGCTGGCGTCACCCATCAGTGTAACACTAGGTAAAGAGCTGGAATCATCCATCAGTGTAACACTAGGTAAAGAGCTGGCATCACCCATCAGTGTAACACTAGGTAAAGAGCTGGAATCATCCATCAGTGTAACACTAGGTAAAGAGCTGGCATCACCCATCAGTGTAACACTAGGTAAAGAGCTGGAATCGTCCATCAGTGTAACACTAGTTAAAGAGCTGGCATCACCCATCAGTGTAACACTAGGTAAAGAGCTGGCGTCACCCATCAGTGTAACACTAGGTAAAAAGCTGGTGTCACCCATCAGTGTAACATTAGGTAAAGAGTTGGTATCACCCATCAGTGTAACATTAGGTAAAGAGCTGGTATCATCCATCAGTGTAACACTAGGTAAAGAGCTGTCATCACCATCAGTGTAACACTAGGTAAAAAGCTGTGTCACCCATCAGTGTAACATTAGGTAAAGAGCTGGTGTCACCCATCAGTGTAACACTAGGTAAAGAGCTGGCATCACCCATCAGTGTAACACTAGGTAAAGAGCTGGTGTCACCCATCAGTGTAACACTAGGTAAAAAGCTGGTATCACCCATCAGTGTAACATTAGGTAAAGAGCTGGTGTCACCCATCAGTGTAACATTAGGTAAAGAGCTGGTATCACCCATCAGTGTAACATTAGGTAAAGAGCTGGTGTCACCCATCAGTGTAACATTAGGTAAAAAGCTGGTATCACCCATCAGTGTAACATTAGGTAAAGAGCTGGTATCATCCATCAGTGTAACACTAGGTAAAAAGCTGGTATCACCCATCAGTGTAACATTAGGTAAAGAGCTGGTGTCACCCATCAGTGTAACATTAGGTAAAGAGCTGGTATCACCATCAGTGTAACATTAGGTAAAGAGCTGGTATCACCCATCAGTGTAACATTAGGTAAAGAGCTGGTATCACCATCAGTGTAACACTAGGTAAAAAGCTGGTATCACCATCAGTGTAACATTAGGTAAAGAGCTGGTATCACCCATCAGTGTAACACTAGGTAAAAGCTGGTATCACCCATCAGTGTAACACTAGGTAAAAAGCTGGTATCACTCTGCATTCTAGAACTGTCACTTTTCAGGGAAAGCATCTAAGCCTATCATGTGTGATACTTTCTGTTGAGCTTGGCATCTAATCCTAATATGTGTACTAGCTCCTGTTAGCTGTTATGACTGCTGCGGGCTTCATCCTTGTTGGTTGCCATTCTCTCTCCTGAGCACCCGAATCTTTAGGTGATCAGGGGGAACTGGATCAAAAGTAATAGTTTGGCCCTAAGGGGAGAGGTGAACACTTGGTCCCTGTGTCCTGGTTGCCAATCCCAGCTCCATAATAGGGCCATTGTAATATTTGCTCTGGGGCCCCTTTCTTTCATGTGCAGAATTGCATGCAGTGTTTTTCCCTACTCTCAGTACTCGACTTAAGTTACATTTACCATATATTACTTTAATTCAGCATCTGATAATCCAAAAAGTCCAGTAATCCAGGGACTGCTCTGATGTTTTCTAGTCCAGAGTGTTTGATAATCTGGGACTCGCAGATTACAGGATGGTTGCTGCAAGTTAATTGTGCAGAGGAGCTGTCATGTATGCCAGTATCTGGGCGAGTGACAGCGCCATCGCGGTACATTGTACACAGTATCCCTGCGAGTTCCTCCCGTCTCTTGGTTAGATCTTCCTGGCAGGTGTCTGTATGACTGATGTCTATAAAGTGACAGCTTCATGTCAGCAAGGAGCGGATCTGATAGAGACTTCAAAGAGGTAACGAGGAATCTGTGTCCATGAAACGGAAGAAAGCGTCTGACAGCGCAGACACGGGGAAAGTGGAGCACACGAGGAGACACCAATAAGACTGTCAGCCACACAGGCAGCAAATGGATCTTATAAAACCTATGAATTCCCCATATAGGAGGGATCTGGGTGGTCCAGGTGGATGAAAACCTGCAGGGGGATGTGGTGTCCACAGGGGCCGCAATGTTAGATCGGAGCTGGAAATGGATGGAGGTGCGGGTCGATTGGAGTGCACTGGTGTCAGGTGGATGCGGAAAGGGGTCGCATTTTTATCTTTGCTTTGTGATCCAAAATGCTAACTAGAACATAACGTCTCTATACTATTAGGACAAAGCTGCAAATTGTGACTCCATCTCAGGATTGTGAATTTTCTCCCATGTGCCGCACTCTCAGTACTGCTGCCTCCATAACGCTTTTAACCTGCAGATTATCTGCAGGTTAATAGCGTTATGGGACTTGAGAGTTCCCTTTTAGAGCTTCCATCCTATACACTGAAGCTCCACTCTATTTAGGCCTTCTTCACATGTCCGTTTTTTTGTGACCATATGCAGTCCTTTTTAAGGGCCTGCAAATACGGAAACCCGCATATACTGTATTCAATAGCTGTGCGCACATGTCAGGTTTTTCACATGAACCATGTGTCCATGTGAAAAAGCCGCAGACATGTCAGTATTCTATCAGTAGCATGTCCAAAATGAGTGACATCTGTGAGTCATCAGCGTGACATGTACCGGCACCTGGAAAGCGGTAGAGTTCGCACTGTTCCCAGGCGCCGGTGGCTGAAGGCAGCTTTCATCATTGTTTCCTGCTCATGCTGAGACCAGCACCACTGGGAGACGATGATGGGAAATGTATTCAGTACCCTCTGTGTCCCTCCTGTGTAAAATAAAGAATTAATTTAAAAAAAAACGGTGCGGTCACGTTCACAATTTTTATAACCAGCAAAGGAAAAGCCCACAGAAGGGGGCTGATGTTAATAATCTGGGAAAGGGGACAATACCCCATAAAGTTCCCAAACTATTGAAAACAGCTCACAGCTGTTTACTTAGCCTTTTTAGCCTTTACTGGTGAGTTTACAGGGGACCCCAGAAAAAAAATGAGGTAGGGTCCTCCTATAAATTCAAACCAGCAAAGGCTAAATAGACAGCTGCGGGTTGATATTAATAGCCTGGGAAGGGATCAGAGATATTGCATCCCTCCACCAGGCTGCCAACATCAGCCCTCAACCGCCCCAGAAATGGAGCATCCATAAGATGTGGAAATTTGTAACTTAGCCTTGCTCTTCCCACTTATCCTGTGGCGGTGTCTAGTGGGGTAATAAGGTTGGAGTTGATGTCAGCCTTGTTGTAATGTAAGGAGTACAGTTCATATAGTGTCTTGTGCTTGGGTGCGATGAAAACACAGGAGTCACAGGTTTGATATAGAAAGTCTTGTATTACTTCATACAAGTGGCAAAAATAGTCACACAGTTTGCAGATACAAAAGCAGGAGACACAGCAGGCCAGAGTAATCCAAGCTCAGCAATCACTCTCCACAACAGGTTCAGGATCTCTTCTCTGTTACCATAAGTCCATGCAAACGTGGATTTATCAAATAGCAAGGTTCCAAAGTCCACGAGTGTTCCAAAGTTCCACAATAGGAAATAACTGGAGTACAAGGTCCAAGGCTTCCAGGAGTCAGGTCGCAGGTACACTGCAGGCTTGATTCTGAAGCACTGATTGCTCAGCTGTGGCTGCTTAAGAAGCAAGAGGAAGAGAATCAGGGCGGGAACAAGCAAGCTGGAAACTCCATATTGACTGAGGGCAAGACAGCTGCAGCAAGACAGAAAGTAAAATGGCTGACGGAAAAACTGAGTTTCAGGAACATGTACACAGAACCTTACACTTGTATTCTCAGCTGACATCATGCCTAGGGGTTAGTAATGATACACCCATATTGTCCCACGCCGTAATCCATCTCTCCGACATCTGATTTTCATCATGAACGCTGCCATGATGCAACTTTTCATGCTGAATAGCGGAACACAATGAGCTGCTGTGAGCGCAGTCCACTGTAATCAGCCCAATTAAATATGCAGCGACCTCAATGAGATCATTGTGAGCACCGTGAGAAAATTTTCACGGTGCTCATGGTGATCTAATTGAGGTCACTGCAGTTTGTCGTCCTGGCTCACAGTGAAGTGAGCCTGGGAATGCACCTTCAGTGACCTATGGTAACCTCTTTGACATCACCGCTTGTCACTGAAGCTGCGATCACACATTGTCTCAAAGATTTCAGCCTGGATGGTCACCTCATGCCACCATTCAGGCTGTAAACCAGATATCGCAGAGACAGTACTGCTTATCTTCACTTTGGATAGGTGAGGGATATGGTTGTTTATTATTTTTGATTTTTTTACAGGGGACATTGGCTTCAATGGATTAGGTGTAAAGGTGATTTTATTATTGCTGTGTATTTATTTCCAAACTTACTATGAGGTTAGTAATAGGGGCATCTTATAGACACATCTCCATTACTAACACCTGGGCTTTGTCAGGTGACATCAACCCCCCAACCGTATTGCCCCACTTGCCACCGCCAGAGGGCAAGTGGGAAGAGCGAGGCTAAGTGCCAGAATTGGCGCATTTTATGAATTTCTGGGGAGGCTGAGGGTTGATGTTGGTTACCTGGCGGGGAAGCAATATCTCTGACTTCTTCCCAGGTTATTAATATCAACCCACAGCTTTTCTGTTTAGCATTTGCTGGTTTGAGTTTAGAGGGGGACTCTATGTAATTTTTTTTCTGGGGTCCCCCTGAAATTCACCAGGAAAGTTTAAGCAGACAGTTCTGAGCTGTTATTAATAACCTGGGAACCTTCTGTGATATAGCCCCTTTTCCCAGATTATTAACATCAACGCCTTGGGTTATGAAAATTGCTCTGGAGCCCATGTTGTGTTTTTTAAATTTTTTATTTTACACAGTAGGGACACAGCGGGTACTGAATACAACTCCCATCAATGTCTCCTGGTCGTATTGATTACAGAGCAGGAGACAATGATCATAGCTGCCTTCAGCCACCGGCACCTGGGACCACCACAACCTGTATCGCTTCTTCCCATGTGCTTGTACGTGTCACACGGACACATTAACTGCACACGGATGCCACACTGATATGAAACACAGACACACGGACAGCAAATGGACACACAGAAGTCACATACTGTACGTACAAACGAATGGCACACGGACACGGACCACAGATCACAGCAATACTGAGTTTTCCTGTACAGGAATCACCAGGACGTGTGAAGGAGCCTAACACACAGCAATTGGTAGTGATTCCAGCTTATCTGCATTGTCTGTTGAACTCTGGGGTGGCCTAAAATACATCTCCTTAGAGAAAAGTGAAATTGCTGTTTTACCTCCTCATGATCATACCTCCCAACCGTCCCGGATTGAGCGGGACAGTCCCGATTCTGACCCCCCCGTCCCGCTGAGGATACTATGTGTCCCGCAGTGAGATGAGCTGCCACGCCCCCCATGCACCCCTTCCTTGCCCTCCCTGTCTCTACAGCTTAAGGCACTGCCACACTTAGCGATCGCACCAGCGATCACGACAACGACATGACCTGGCGAGATCGCTAGTGAGATCGCTATGTGATCGCTAGTTAGATTCCAAACACAACTCATCAGCGATCTGTATAACGACCTCTGCGGTCGTTGGGAAAACCTAGTCCCACCTGCGATGCTGGTGAAGTCATTCATAAAGGGTGTCACACTCAGCGATTCAGGCTCACCAGCGGGACACCAATGACCAAAAAACGGCTCAGAACTTTCATAAGCGATCAGCGACATCTCAGCAGGGGCCACATCACTGCTACATCACACACAGCTAAGTCGCTAACGAGATCGCTACTGCGTCATAAATGGTGACGCAGTAGCGATCTCGCTAGCGATCTCGCTTAGTGTGGCATACCCTTTAGCCTCTCACAGCTAGCAATGACGCTGCTATTGCTGTAGTCTTCTGTGCCCACAGGACCTGTGATGAGGTCACAGGAGGGCAGGAGTCAGGGGTCACATGATCAGTGTCCTCGTTGTGTGCAGGACTCTGCTGTGATGGTTGTCATGGTGCTGGATGAGGGTAAGTTTGTGTGTGCGGGTCAGGACTCGAGTTTACAGTGTGGATGTAGCAGTGCTGTAGTGTGTACAAGTTGGATGTAGCAGAGTCGTGTGTGTATGAGGTGTACGGAGTGGAGTCGTGTGTGTACGAGTTGGATGTAGCAGTAATGTAGTGTCTACGAGGTGTACGGAGCAGAGCCGTGTGTACGAGGTGGATGTAGCAGTGCTGTAGTGTGTACGAGGTGTACGGAGCAGAGCCGTGTGTGTACGAGTTGGATGCAGCGGAGCCGTGCGTGTACGAGTTGGATGGAGCAGAGCCGCGCGTGTACGAGGTGCACGGAGCGGAGCCGCACGTGTACGAGGTGCACGGAGCGGAGCCGCATGTGTACGAGGTGGATGTAGCAGTGCTGTAGTGTGTACGAGGTGTACAGTGTTGTGTGAACCGCACGTGTACGAGGTGGATGTAGCAGTGCTGTAGTGTGTACGAGGTGTACGGAGCGGAGCTGTGTGTGTACGAGGTGTACGGAGTGGAGCCGTGTGTGTACGAGGTGTACGGAGCGGAGCCGTGTGTGTATGAGGTGGATGTAGCAGCGATGTAGTGTGTACGAGGTGTATGGAGCAGAGCCGTGTGTGTACAAGGTGGATATAGCAGTGCTGTAGTGTGTACGAGGTGTACGGAGCAGAGCCGTGTGTGTACGAGTTGGATGTAGCGGAGCCGTGCTTGTACGAGTTGGATGGAGCGGAGCCGCGCGAGTACGAGGTGCACGGAGCGGAGCCGCACGTGTACGAGGTGGATGTAGCAGTGCTGTAGTGTGTACGAGGTGTACGGAGCGGAGCTGTGTGTGTACGAGGTGTACGGAGTGGAGCCGTGTGTGTACGAGGTGTAAGGAGTGGAGCCGTGTGTGTACGAGGTGTACGGAGTGGAGCCGTGTGTGTACGAGGTGTACGTAGTGGAGCCGTGTGTGTACGAGGTGTATGGAGCAGAGCCGTGTGTGTACGAGGTGGATGTAGCAGTGCTGTAGTGTGTACGAGGTGTACGGAGCAGAGCCGTGTGTGTACGAGTTGGATGTAGCGGAGCCGTGCTTGTACGAGTTGGATGGAGCGGAGCCGCGCGAGTACGAGGTGCACGGAGCGGAGCCGCACGTGTACGAGGTGGATGTAGCAGTGCTGTAGTGTGTATGAGGTGTACAGTGTTGTGTGAACCGCACGTGTACGAGGTGGATGTAGCAGTGCTGTAGTGTGTAGGAGGTGCACGGAACGGAGCCTCACATGTACGAGGTGCACGGAGCGGAGGCGCTCGTGTACGAGGTGCACGGTGCGGAGCCGCTCATGTACGAGGTGCACGGAGCGGAGCCGCGTGTGTATGAGGTGCACGGAGCGGAGCCGCATGTGTACGAGGTGCACGGAGCGGAGCTGCCATTGTACGAGGTGGATGTAGCAGTACTGTAGTGTGTACGAGGTGTACGGAGCGGAGCTTTGTGTGTACGAGTTGGATGTAGCAGAACCGTGTCTGTACGAGTTGGATGGAGCGGAGCCGTGTGTCTGTACGAGGTGCACGGAGCCGAGCCGCGCGTGTATGAGGTTTACGGAGCGGAGCCGTGTGTACGAGGTGGATGTAGCAGTGCTGTGTGTGTGATGAACGGGCACACAGTCCGCCACACGGTAGCCCGGGGGTCACGGCTTGTGATCCCACCGCTGCCACCAATATGTGATGAACGGGCACACAGTCCGCCACACGGTAGCCCGGGGGTCACGGCTTGTGATCCCACCGCTGCCACCAATATGTGATGAACGGGCACACAGTCCGCCACACGGTATGCCCGGGGGTCACGGCTTGTGATCCCTCCGCTGCCACCACATGTGATGGAACGTGCACACACACGACGGCTGCTGCCGTCCGACCCAGTAAACTGCAGGGATTTATAACTATCCCACTTCCACTTAGGAACTTGCAGCTCTCTGGCGCCCCCCTTACCCTCAGGTCAGTCAGGGAACTGCACCTAGGATAATTGGTCGCCAGACGGGTCACTTGGATGTGTTCTGGCTATTGGGCACGCTGCAGTGAGGGAATTATAATTACTCCTGGCTGCAGCCAGGCAGTACCCTTATAAACCCCGCTGCGTCACTGCCAGCGTCACCCAATAGATTAACACTTTACACCCCTTTCCTTTAGCTGCCACCAGCTACGGGTTTGACTTAATACACAATTTATCAAGAGGGTCCGTAGCAACCCCAAAACAGTAGTGTAGTACGTCAGGCACGTGAAAATTCGTTTATAGAGCAGGAGAAACAAACTAATAAATTTATAGGTTTATTCCTTAAAAACAGGCAATGCTTATATAATATAAAAAGATGTAACAAACTGAGACAATATCGTTATGTACAGATGCAGTTATAAAATAAAATGGGATTAAGACTGAAAGATAACTCACATGGTTGTTAGATCATTACAGGCAAGCCAGGCTGGGGGAAGGAGCCACACGTCATAGTTCATTGGTAGATCTCTTACTCAGCACATCCCACCAGAAAGAAGCCCCAAAGGAACTTCACTGTAAGACTTATGCATGTCAGCTTCTGACCTCACAAAAAGGGCTGGTCCTCTAGCCACCTCCCCTGGCTGCAAGCTATGGTCTGAGCTCTGCAATATCATAAGGTTCATAACTCAGCGGGGAACTCTAGCAGAATAATGGCAGACCTATCAATGATCTTGCTTTGAAATAATGGTTCTAATGAACCCAAACTTGGGTGACATAGCTCATGGGGCACCCGAGAATTCCATTTCTCGGGCTCTGTTGGAGTTACGGGTTCACCGGTACCACGGGAACGATGCCCGTCGGCGCATGGTTCAACACAGTGACGTTCGTGTTTCTAGCGAATGCTCCCACCGTGTTATTAACCAAAAAAGAATGAATACTATAACATGGCTGCTATAGGAAGAAAGCACGTGTTCGGACAATGCAGGACCCCTGCGGTGAAGCGGGAAAACTTCCAGCACTGGCAGCTCACATTACACTGCCTGAGTGCAGGCTGACAGGGGGGAAGGGAAGCGTGAGCTGCAGAGAAAAGGAGGGAGGGGTAGTTTGCCCTGTGCTTGCAAACGGTGGGGGGTTGTAGTACTATGGGGGAGAGTTCTGGAAACAGCACCAGAAATGAAGCTTCAGTATCATCACACCTCCCCCCTTTAGAGGGCGCTACGGAGGCATGACCTCTCGGTAATCCGACATGCGCACCTCAGCGGGTTCGCCACGTCGTGATAACCCATCAGCATTCCCATGATCACTGCCTTTCTTGTGTTGTACGGCAAAATCATACTGCTGCAGGGCAAGGCTCCAGCGTAGCAACCTACCATTGGTTCCGGACACTGTGTGCAGCCAGCTCAGAGGGTTGTGGTCGGTGACCACCTTGAAGGTGCGCCCGTACAGGTAGGGCTGCAAACGTTGCAGTGCCCAGACCATGGCCAGGCACTCCTTCTCGATGGTGGAGTATGCCACTTCCCTTGGCAGAAGTTTCCGGCTCAGGTACAACACGGGGTGCTCCTGGTCCCCCGAATCAACCTGGCTGAGTACAGCACCGAGGCCAAATTCGCTGGCATCAGTCTGTACCAGGAAGGGCCGACTGCTGTCGACGGCTCTCAACACTGGAGAGCTGCACAGGGCTGTTTTCAAAGCTCGGAATGCCGCCTCACAGCCATCTGTCCAGTTGACTGTTTGGGGTAGACCGCCCTTGGTGAGGTCCGTCAAGGGTTTTGCAATGGCGCTATAGTTCGGTACGAAACGCCTATAGTACCCTGCAGTGCCCAGGAAGGACTTCACCTGCTTTTTGGTCCTGGGGGTGGGCCAGGACACGATCGCGTCCACTTTCTCGGGCTCTGGACTCATGGAACCCCCACCTACCCGGTGCCCCAGGTAGTGGACCTCCCTCATGCCCATCTGGCATTTTCCCGGCTTGATGGTCAGACCTGCCTGGTGAATACGCTTGAGCACCTCCTGGAGATGCTGAAGGTGTTCCTCCCAGGTGGAACTGAAGACGGCAATGTCGTCCAGGTACGCCACAGCGTACTCCTCCAGTCCCTGAAGCAGGTGGTTGACCATCCGCTGGAAAAGTGGCAGGGGCATTCTTCATGCCGAAAGGCATGACCGTGGACTCGTACAGTCCAAAAGGGGTGATAAAGGCAGATTTCTCCTGCGCCGCGGGCTCAGGGGAATCTGCCAGTATCCCCGACTCAGATCCATGATGGATATGTACTTGGCATTCGCCAACCGCTCCAGCAGATCCTCGATGCGTGGCATTGGGTGCGCATCAGAGGTAGTGATGGCGTTGAGCCCCCTGTAGTCCACGCAGAACCGGGTGGTCCGATCCTTTTTTGGCACGAGAACTACAGGTGAGGCCCACGCGCTTTTGGACTGCCGGATCACCCCCAGCTGCAACATCTCATGGATCTCCTGGCGCATAATCTGCTGCACTTCCTCAGAGATCCGATAAGGGTCCGCCGTAACGGGGCGTGATTCCCGGTGTCCACCTCGTGGACTGCCAACTTGGTCCTTCCGGGTCGGTTAGTGAACACGGCCCGAAAGGATTCCAGGTGGTCAGCAACTGCAACCGCTGGGAGGCGGTTAGCGAGGCATTTACCTCCATGTCCTCAATGGACCCATTGGCATTAGCTTGGGCCAGCATGTCTAGGAGGGGATCCTCTTCCCCGTCCTCGGGCAGATTGCAGACCGGTAGGACGCAGGCTTCACGTTCGTGATGGGCCTTCATCATGTTGACGTGAAAGGCCTTGCGCCTACCCCGAGTGTGGTCAAGCGTGACCACGTAGGTGGCTGGGTTGAGCTGTTGGTGCACGACGTACGGGCCTTCCCAGGCTGCCTGAAGCTTATCCTTTGGTACGGGGACCAGCACCCACACCTTTTGACCCACCTGGTAGGTCCGCTTCCCGGGCGTTCTGGTCGTACCAGTGCTTCTGGTCAGCCTGAGCCTGCGTCATGTTTGTCATGCACCAACTGCGTCAAGGTCTGCATCTTGTCGCGGAAGCGCATGACATAATCCACGATGGACACTTCCGTGGGGTTTGGCTCATCTTCCCAGGATTCTCTTATCAACCCAAGGGGTCCCCGGACTCGCCTACCATACAGGAGCTCGAAGGGGGAGAACCCCGTCGAGGCCTGCGGGACTTCTCTGTAGGCAAATAGCAGGTGTGGGAGGTACCGCTCCCAATCGCGTCCCTGGGTCTCAACCAGCATGCGGAGCATCTGTTTGAGGGTACCGTTAAAGCGCTCACACAAACCATTGGTCTGTGGGTGATACGCACTCGATACCATACGCGTCACCTGCATTTTGCTGCAGAGAGCCTTCATTAGGCGAGACATAAATTGGGTCCCTTGATCGGTAAGCATCTCCCTGGGAAATCCTACCCGTGAAAAGATGGTCACCAGTGCATCTGCCACCTTATCTGCCCTAGTTGAGGACAGAGCTACCGCCTCCGGGTACCGGGTAGCGTAGTCTACCACAGTCAGGATGTATTGCTTTCCAGAGCTGCTGGGGACGGCCAGCGGGCCCACAATGTCCACCGCGATCCTCTGGAAAGGCTCCTCTATCACTGGCAACGGGATCAGGGGAGCCTTAAGAGCAGGCCCGCCTTCCCCACTCTTTGACAGGTGATACAGGAGCGGCAGTAGTTAGTCACATCTGTCCCCATCTTGGGCCAATAGAAGTGTTGAGACAGCCGTGCCTTAGTTTTGCTGATCCCCAAGTGTCCAGCAAGTGGAATCTCATGGGCAATCCTCAACAACTCACCTTGGAACTGGTGCGGGACGACCAGCTGTTTCCCCCTCAACCACTCCTTTTGGGAATCTCCGGGTACTGTCTCCCGGTACAACCTTCCTCGTTCCCAGAACACCCTCTCCTTATCAGTCACGGAGGTGGGCGTCTCGGCGAGGTGCCTCAAGTTCCCCAGGCTCGCATCTGAGTGCAGAGCGGCCTGGAACTCCTGGCTGGAGGCAGCCAGAAGTGACGTCAGGGTTCCTTCCTCACTGGGACCCTCTGGGACCGGCTCTGGGTCCACCTCTGGTTCAGTCTCTCCTGTAGCGGAGGAGGGTCCAGATGGCAGGGCGCTACCTGCGATCCGGGCACTCTGACTGCGGGTGACAGCAGCTACATATGCAGTCTCCCCGGGGATTTCTATAGACCCATCAGCCTGCGCTGCTATGGGCTCTACCTCCCCATCCACCCCCAACACTTCAGGAGCAGTGCTACTTATGGGCCAGTTACCTTCCTCGGTGGCACTGGTCAGTGTCATGGCGTCACCTTCCTCCCGGTTCCCATGCACCTCCCCATTTCCTTGAGCACTGTCGCTTGCTCCTGCTAGGGGTTCCTCAGCCGTCTCACTCCGCAGAGCGACGGGACTGAACGCTCCTGTACCTGTGGACACATCTACCACTTCAGAGAAAGGGTTAACAGATTCAGATGGCACAGATACATCACTATCAACATCAGTCCTAGGGAAAGAAAGGTTATCAGTTGCATCATCACTTCGCAAAGCATTAGCAGGTAACACAATCAGTTTCCCATCATCATCAACATCAACATCATGGTTAACGTAACCTTATCATCAGATTGGGAAGGGGTGTCAGGGACATAGTACGCCACCATCCTCCCCAGATCAGTCCCCAATAAAACATCAGTGGGCAGGTTTTCGGACACCCCCACTTCCTTCACCCCGCTCCCGGTACCCCAGTCAATGAAAACTCGGGCTATCGGCAAGGGGTAGTGGACACCCCCAATCCCTGTGACAGTTAGGGTTTTCCCCGGAATCAACTCTTCAGGGGCCGCCAGTTCGGGTCGGATGAGGGTTCGCTCAGCCCCGGTGTCCTTGAGGCCTGTAGCAAGACGGGCCCCCACGCGGACGGGCTGCACGTTGTCATCAACCCTCCCCACCACACCACCCACCAAAAGAACAGAGGATTGGGCCCGGAGGCCTTGGCTGGGGGGTTCTTCTGCCTCTCCGGACAGGTGGCGCTGATGTGACCAGTCCTTTTACAGGAGAAACACTGGCGGGGGTCTGATGTAGGCCTGGCGCTGGCAAAGGGGATAGTGCCTCCAGAGGGACGACTGGCAGGGGCACTGGGTTGGTTGCAGGCTTACCCCCTCCCCAACGGGTGGTGACGGCCTTCCGCACCTCGGGTTTCCGGTTGGCCTCATAGCTGTCGGCGATCCGGGCTGTTGTGACCGCGTCCTCTGGTTCTCGGTCCAGGATGAACTGTCGGACCTCAGCTGGGCACAGATGCAGGAACTGGTCTTTGATCATCAGGTCTTTCAGCTCCTCATAGGTGTCAACTGACAGTCCATGGATCCACTGGTCAAAGTGGTTCCGGAGTCCTTGCACCACATCGCTATAACTGTCGTGTGGGCCACGTTGGAGGTTCCGGAACTTCTTTCGGTATACCTCAGGGGTTAGCTGGTACTTGGCAATCAGGGCCTGCTTGATGGCCTCATAGTCACTGTCTTGATCTGGCGCGAGGGAAGCGAACGCCTCCAAAGCTTTGCCCTTTAGCCCGGGGGTCAAGTACCTGGCCCATTGGTCGGAAGGCAGCCGGTACTGTCTGCAGACTTTCTCAAAGGCCCGCAGAAAAGTGTCCAAGTCTCCTTCCTTTTCCAGCACGGGAAAGTGCTCCGGCCGAGGCTTGGGACTCTGAGAGCTGCTGGGTGTACCGCTCTGGGCTGTGGAGGGCATTGCCCCTTGTCTGAGCAGCTCCAGTTCATGGGCTCTCTGAGCTTCCCGCTCGGCTCTCTCAGCCTCCCGCTCGGCCTCCCGCTGGGCTTGGCGCTCGGCTCTCTCAGCCTCTCGCTGTTTGGCCTCTCGCTGGTCGGCTCTCTCTTGAGCTTGCTGGATCAGCCTCAGGCGTTCTTCCCGGTTGTCAGCGGTGAGTCCCTCCAGGGCCGCCCGCAGGTAAGGGTCCACCTCTCTCTGGGTGTAAGCAGTCAGGGGTTGGGCCTCTGCTCCTGCGCCCGCCACGCTCCGATGCTCGCCCAGCTCCTTCAGGGCCTGGACCAGTTGGCCTTTGGTTCGGTTCGTGTGGACAAGGCCGTGGTACTTGCAGATTCCCACAAGGGTGTCCTTGCTCTGCTTGTCGAACCAACTTGCTCCTATGGTAGCCATGGTTGCCAAATAAAAGATAGGATAGAAAAACAAAGAGAAGGGAGGGGTAACCGCAAGTACACACAATTGTCTCAGGACTAATAAACACTGAGTCTGTTCTCCAAAACTTTAGCTGCAGGGTCGCTGAAGAACCGTGCAAGTTTTTTAGTGAATGGAATGATTGCTCAAACCAGATCACTAATGCTCTATAATCCCACCGCTCTGCCACCAATATGTGATGAACGGGCACACAGTCCGCCACACGGTAGCCCGGGGGTCACGGCTTGTGATCCCACCGCTGCCACCAATATGTGATGAACGGGCACACAGTCCGCCACACGGTAGCCCAGGGGTCACGGCTTGTGATCCCACCGCTGCCACCAATATGTGATGAACGGGCACACAGTCCGCCACACGGTAGCCCGGGGGTCACGGCTTGTGATCCCACCGCTGCCACCACATGTGATGGAACGTGCACACACACGACGGCTGCTGCCGTCCGACCCAGTAAACTGCAGGGATTTATAACTATCCCACTTCCACTTAGGAACTTGCAGCTCTCTGGCGCCCCCCTTACCCTCAGGTCAGTCAGGGAACTGCACCTAGGATAATTGGTCGCCAGACGGGTCACTTGGATGTGTGCTGGCTATTGGGCACGCTGCAGTGAGGGAATTATAATTACTCCTGGCTGCAGCCAGGCAGTACCCTTATAAACCCCGCTGCGTCACTGCCAGCGTCACCCAATAGATTAACACTTTACACCCCTTTCCTTTAGCTGCCACCAGCTACGGGTTTGACTTAATACACAATTTATCAAGAGGGTCCGTAGCAACCCCAAAACAGTAGCGTAGTACGTCAGGCACGTGAAAATTCGTTTATAGAGCAGGAGAAACAAACTAATAAATTTATAGGTTTATTCCTTAAAAACAGGCAATGCTTATATAATATAAAAAGATGTAACAAACTGAGACAATATCGCTATGTACAGATGCAGTTATAAAATAAAATGGGATTAAGACTGAAAGATAACTCACATGGTTGTTAGATCATTACAGGCAAGCCAGGCTGGGGGAAGGAGCCACACGTCATAGTTCATTGGTAGATCTCTTACTCAGCACATCCCACCAGAAAGAAGCCCCAAAGGAACTTCACTGTAAGACTTATGCATGTCAGCTTCTGACCTCACAAAAAGGGCTGGTCCTCTAGCCACCTCCCCTGGCTGCAAGCTATGGTCTGAGCTCTGCAATATCATAAGGTTCATAACTCAGCGGGGAACTCTAGCAGAATAATGGCAGACCTATCAATGATCTTGCTTTGAAATAATGGTTCTAATGAACCCAAACTTGGGTGACATAGCTCATGGGGCACCCGAGAATTCCATTTCTCGGGCTCTGTTGGAGTTACGGGTTCACCGGTACCACGGGAACGATGCCCGTCGGCGCATGGTTCAACACAGTGACGTTCGTGTTTCTAGCGAATGCTCCCACCGTGTTATTAACCAAGAAAGAATGAATACTATAACATGGCTGCTATAGGAAGAAAGCACGTGTTCGGACAATGCAGGACCCCTGCGGTGAAGCGGGAAAACTTCCAGCACTGGCAGCTCACATTACACTGCCTGAGTGCAGGCTGACAGGGGGGGAAGGGAAGCGTGAGCTGCAGAGAAAAGGAGGGAGGGGTAGTTTGCCCTGTGCTTGCAAACGGTGGGGGGTTGTAGTACTATGGGGGAGAGTTCTGGAAACGGCACCAGAAATGAAGCTTCAGTATCATCACAGTGTGTACGAAGCTGAGCCCTGTGTGTGTGAAGTGTACGGAGCTGAGCCGCTCAGCTCCGTACCACAGGGCTCCGTGCTTGAGCCGTGTGTGTACAGAGCGGAGCAGAGCCGTGTGTATGGAGTGGAGCCTTGTGTGTGTGTAGTGGAGCTGCATGTGTACGAGATGTACGGAGCAGAACTGCGTGTGTACGAGGTGTATGCTGCAAAGCCACATGTGCACAAGAGTTAACGGAGTGGAGTCGTGTGTGTACAAGGTGTACAAAGCGTGGCTGCGTGTGTACAAGGTGTACAGAGTGGAGCCTTGTGTATACTGAGTGGAGCCTTGTGTGTGCGAGGTGGATGGAGCGGAGCCGTGTGTGTACGAGGCATACAAAGCAGAACCGTGTGTGTATGAGGTGTGCAGAGCCGTGCATGTACAAGGTGTATGGTGGGGTAGTTCTCATACCTCCAACCGTCCTTGAATTCAGCGGGGACACTCCCGATTTTGGGAGTCTGCCCCGCTGTCCCAGCCGGGAGCTTTTCCCGTGGACCCAGGAGTACATGCCGGAGCCCCGAGGAGCACTTTAAAACTCGCACGTGATGTTCCACCAGAAGTGACTTGCTGGAAGATGACCGGAAATGAGGTAATTTAGGGAGAGATTGTGACGGAACCATGGAGGCACTTCAGGGAATGCTTCAGATCCATCACCGTGTCCTCGCCTTGAATCGGGGATGTCGGCCATGTGAGCGGATCATGATATGTCCTGCTCCGGAAGCTCAGGTGGGCACTACAATGGAGCTGGGCTCTATAGTATCTTTATAGAATCTTTATTCTTTCTCTCTCTCTGTTCATCTTTCCCATCTTTCTTTCTCTCTGTTCTTTTTCTTTCTTCTCTTGTTCTTTCTTTCCCTCTTTTTCTATCTCTCTGTTCTTTCTTTCTTTCCCTTTCTTTTCTCTTTCTTTCTTTCTCTCTTCTTTCTTTCCCCTCTTTCTTTCCTCTTTCTCTTTGTTTTCTGTCCCCTCTTTCTTTCTCTCTGTTCTTTCTTCTTTCTTTCTTTCCCATCTTTCTTCTCTCTCCTGTTCTTTTTCTTTCTTTCTGTTCTTTCTTTCCCCTCTTTCTTTCTATCTTTCTTTCTTTCTCTTTTCTTTCTTTCTTCTTTCTTTTCTTTTCTTTCTTTCTTCTTTCTTTCTTCTTCTCTCTCTGTTTTTCTTTCTCTTTCTTTCCCCTCTTTATTTCTGTTCTTTTTCTCTCTCTGTTCTTTCTTTCTCTTTCTTTCTTTCTTCTTTCTCTCTCTCTGTTCTTTCTTTCCCTCTTTCTTTCTCTCTCTCTGTTCTTTTCTTTCTTCTCTTTGTTCTTTTCTTTCCCTTCTTTCTCTCTCTCCCTCTGTTGTTTCTTTCTTTACCCTTTCTTTTTTCTCTGTCTTTTTTTCTGTCCCCTCTTTCTTTCTCTCGCCCTGTTCTTTTTTCTCTGTCTCTCTGTTCTTTCTTTACCTTCTTTCTCTCTCTCTGTTCTTTCCCCTCTTTCTTTCTTTATCTGTGCTTTTTTCTTTCTCTCTCTCTGTTCTTTCTTTCTCTCTCCTGTTCTTTCTTTCTTTCTCTCTGTTCTTTCTTTCCCCTCTCTTCTTCCTCTCTATTCTTTCTTTCTTTCTTTTTCTCTCTGTTCTTTCTTTCCCCCTGTCTTCTTCTTTCTTTGTTCTTTCTTTCCCTGTTTCTTCTCTCTTCCTTCTTTCTTTCTTTCTCTGTTCTTTCTTTCCTCTTTCTTTCTTTTTCTTCTCTTTCTTTCCTCTTTCTTTCTTTCTATCTTCTTTCTCTCTCTGTTCTTTCTTTCCTCCCTCTTCTTTCTTTTTCTTTCTCTCTCGTTCTTTTCTTTCTCCCTCTCTATTCTTCTTTCTTTTTTCTCTCTGTTCTTTCTTTCCCCTCTTTCTTTCTTTCTTTCTTTCTTTTCTCTCTGTTCTTTCTTTCCCCCTCCTTTCTTTCTTTTCTGTTCTTCTTCTTTCTCTTTCTCTTCCCCTCTGTTCTTTCTTCTCTCTGTTCTTCTTCCTTTCTTTTTTCTCTGTTCTTTCTTTCCCCTCTGTCTTCTTTGTTCTTTTCGTCTTTCTTTCCTTTCTTTTTCTCCGGCCGTCCTCGTTCTCTACCTTGTTTTCTTTCTTTCTTCTCTCTTGTTTTCTTCTTCTCTTTGTTCCCGTTTTTTTTCTCTCTCTCTCGTTCTTTCTTTCCCCTCTTTCTTCTTCTTATCTTCTCCTGTTCTTTCTTTCTGTCCCCTTCTTTCCTTTTTCTCTCGCTTCTTTTCTTCTTTCTTTCTCTCTTGTCTCTCTTCTTTCTCCTTCCTGACTTTTCTTTCTTCTTTCTTTCTTTCCTCTTTCTTTCTTTCTCTTTTCTCTCCTGTTCTTTCTTTCTTCTCTTTTTTCTTTCTTTCCCTCTTTCATTTCTTTCTCTCTGTTCTTTCTTTCTCCCTCTTTCTTTTTCTTCTTCTTCTTTCTTCTCTTCTTTCTTTCTCTCTTTCTTTCTCTCTTTCTTTCTTTCTTTTTTTCTTCTCTTTCTTTCTTTCTTTTTCTTCTCTTTCTTTCTTCTTTTTTCTTTCTTCTTTCTTTCTTTCTTTCTTTCTTTCCCCTCTTTCTTTCTCTCTCTTCTTCTCTTTCTTTCTTTCCCTCTTTCTTTCTTTCTCTCTCTTCTTTCTTTCCTCTTTCTTTCTTTCTCTCTTTCTTTCTTTCTCTTTCTCTCTCTGTTTTCTTTCTCTTCTTTCTCTTCTTTCTTTCTTTTTCTTTCTTTCCCCTCTTCTTTTCTTTTCTTCTCTTCTTTCTCTTTCCTTTCTTCCCCTCTTTCTTTCTTTCTCTCTGTTTTCTTTCTTTCTTTCTGTTCTTTCTTTCTCCCTTTCTTTTTTCTCCCTCTTTCTTCTTTCTTTTTTCCTCCCTCTGTTCTTTCTTCCTCTTTCTTTCTCTCTGTTCTTTCTTTCTTCTTCCTGTTCTTTTTCTCTTCTGTTCTTTTTCCCCTCTTCTTCTTTCTCTCTGTTCTTTCTCCTCTTTCTTTCTTCCTCTTGTTCTTTCTTCTCTCTCTGTTCTTTCTTTCTTTTCTCTCTTTCTTTCTTTCCCCCCTTTCTTTCTTTCTTCTTTCTTTCTCTCTGTTCTTTCTTTCTCCCCTTCTTTCTTCTTGTTCTTTCTTTCCTTTTCTTTCTTCTCTCTCTGTTCTTTCTTTCTCTCTGTTCTTTCTTTCCCTCTTTCTTTCTTTTCTCTCTTTTCTTTCCTCTTCTTTCTTCTTTTCTTTCTCTCTCTGTTCTTTCTTTCCCCTCTTTCTCTCTCTCTCTCTATTATTTCTTTTCTCTCTGTTCTTTCTTTCCCCCTCTGTCTTCTTTCTTTCTTTCTTTCTTTCTCTGTTCTGTCTTTCCCCTTTCTCTCTCCCTCTCTGTTCGTTCTTTCTCTCTCTGTTCTTTCTTTCCTCTCTTTCTTTCTCTGTTCTTTCTTTCCCTTCTGTCTTTCTTTCTCTCTCTGTTCTTTCTTTCCCCTCTTTCTCTCTCCCTCTCTGTTCTTTCTTTCCCCTCTTTCTTTTTTCTCTCTGTTCTTTTTTTCTGTCCCCTCTTTCTTTCATTGTTCTTTCTTTCTTTCTCTCTGTTCTTTCTTTCTTTCCCGTCTTTCTTTCTCTCTCTGTTCTTTCTTTCTCTCTGTTCTTTCTTTCCCCTCTTTCTTTCTCCCTCCCACTCTGTTTTTTCTTTCCCCTCTTTTTTTCTCCGTCTCTGTTCTTTCTTTCCCCTCTTTGTTTTTTCTCTCTGTTCTTTCTTTCCCCTTTCTTTGTTTATTTCTTTCTCTACTTTCTCTCTGTTCATTCTTGCTTTCCCCTCTTTCTTTCTCTCTCTCCTTTCTCTGTTTTCTTTTTTCTCTCCCTGTTCTTTCTTTTACTCAGTACCAGTGTGCCCACAGTACCAGTCACTGTGCCCTCAGTACAAGTCAGTGTGATCACCAGTGCTAAATGGGTGTGGTCGGGGCGTGGACATGGGTGTGACTAGTTGTGAAATGGTTGTGGTCAGGGCGTGGACATGGGTGTGGCTAGTTGTAAAATGGGTGTGGTAGGGGCGTGGCCTAATATTTTCTTTTTCTTGAAAAGGGTTTCCAACAACTTAACTCTGAGAGACAAGGCAGCCTTTCTGGCGACTACTTATCCTAGGTGCAGTTCCCTGACTGACCTGATGATAAGGAGGGTGCCAGAGAGCTGCAAGTTCCTAACTTGAACAGGAAGTGATAAAAGTTGTGGGTTATATACCCTAATTCTTGACATCACAGCTGATTTCTGTGATTATCCAGTGATGGATAGGCGGCATTCTCAGTGATCTCACTGCTGATCTTTGGTGATGGATAGGAGGCATTCTCAGTGATGTCACCGCTGATCTCTGGTGATGGATAGGAGTCATTCTCAGTGATCTCACCGCTGATCTCTAGTGATGGATAGGAGGCATTCTCAGTGATGTCACCTCTGATCTCTAGTGATGGATAGGAGGCATTCTCAGTGATGTCACCGCTGATCTCTGGTGATGGATAGGAGACATTCTCAGTGATATCACCACCGATCTCTGGTGATGGATAGGAGACATTCTCAGTAATGTCACCGCTGATCTCTGGTGATGGATAGGAGGCATTCTCAGTGATGTCACCGCTGATCTCTAGTGATGGATAGGAGGCATTCTCAGTGATGTCACCGCTGATCTCTGGTGATGGATAGGAGGCATTCTCAGTGATGTCACCGCTGAGCTCTGGTGATGGATAGGAGGCATTCTCAGTGATGTCACCTCTGATCTGTAGTGATGGATAGCAGGCATTCTCAGTGATGTCACCTCTGATCTCTGGTGATGGATAGGAGACATTCTCAGTGATGTCACTGCTGATCTCTGGTGATGGATAGGAGGCATTCTCAGTGATGTCACCTCTGATCTCTAGTGATGGATAGGAGGGATTCTCAGTGATGTCATGCTGATCTCTAGTGATGGATAGGAGGCATTCTCAGTGATGTCACCGCTGATCTCTAGTGATAGATAGGAGGTATTCTCAGTGATGTCACCTCTGATCTCTAGTGATGGATAGGAGGCATTCTCAGTGATGTTACCGCTGATCTCTAGTGATGGATAGGAGGCATTCTCAGTGATGTCACCGCTGATCTCTGGTGATGTGTAGGAGGCATTCTCAGTGATGTCACCGCTGATATCTGGTGATGGATAGGCGGCATTCTCAGTGATGTCACCGCTGATCTCTAGTGATGGATAGGGTCATTCTCAGTGATGTCACGCTGATCTCTGGTGATGGATAGGAGGCATTCTCAGTGATGTCACCTCTGATCTCTAGTGATGGATAGGAGGCATTTCTCAGAGATGTCTTGCTGATCTCTAGTGATGGTTAGGAGGGATTCTCAGTGATGTCACCGCTGATCTCTGGTGATGGATAGGAGGCATTCTCAGTGATGTCACCGCTAAGCTCTGGTGATGGTAGGAGGCATTCTCAGTGATGTCACCGCTGATCTCTAGTGATGGATAGGAGGGATTCTCAGTGATGTCACCTCTCATCTCTAGTGATGTATAGGAGGTATTCTCAGTGATGTCACCTCTGATCTCTAGTGATGGATAGGAGGCATTCTCAGTGATGTCACCGCTGATCTCTGTGATGGTATAGGAGACATTCTCAGTGATGTCACCGCTGATCTCTGGTGATGGATAGGAGGCATTCTCAGTGATGTCACCTCTGACTCTGGTGATGGTAGGAGGCATTCTCAGTGATGTCACTCTGATCTCTGTGTGATGGATAGGAGGCATTCTCAGTGATGTCACCTCTGATCTCTAGTGATGGATAGGAGGCATTCTCAGTGATGTCACCCTGATCTCTAGTGATGGATAGGAGGCATTCTCAGTGATGTCACGTGATCTCTGGTGATGGATAGGAGGAGCATTCTCAGTGATGTCACCTGATCTCTAGTGATGGATAGGAGGCATTCTCAGTGATGTCACGTGATCTCTGGTGATGGATAGGAGGCGCATTCTCAGTGATGTCACCTGATCTCTAGTGATGGATAGGAGGCATTCTCAGTGATGTCACCGCTGATCTCTAGTGATGGATAGGAGGCATTCTCAGTGATGTCACCGTTGATCTCTGGTGATGGATAGGAGGCAGCATTCTCAGTGATGTCACCACTGATCTCTAGTGATGGATAGGAGGCATTCTCAGTGACGTCACTCAGACCTCATCTGGAATACTGTGTCCAGTTTTGGGCACCACATTTTAAAAAAGACATCAACAAACTGGAGCAAGTTCAGAGAAGAGCCACCAGAATGGTGACCGGTCTGCAAACCATGTCCTATGAGGAACGGTTGCAGGATTTGGGAATGTTTAGCTTGCAAAAAAGAAGACTGAGAGGAGACTTAATAGCTGTCTACAAATATCTCAAGGGCTGTCACATTGTAGAAGGATCATCTTTATTCTCATTTGCGCAAGGAAAGACTAGAAGCAATGGGATGAAACTGAATGGGAGGAGACACAGATTAGATATTAGAAAAAACTTTTTGACAGTTAGGGTGATCAATGAGTGGAACAGGCTGCCACAAGAGGTGGTGAGTTCTCCTTCAATGGAAGTCTTCAAACAGAGGCTGGATAGACATCTGTCTGGGATGATTTAGAGAATCCTGCTTTGAGCAGGGGGTTGGACCAGATGACCCAGGAGGTCCCTTCCAACTCTACCATTCTATGATTCTATGATTCTATGATCTCTGGTGATGGATAGGCGTCATTCTCAGTGATGTCACCTCTGATCTCTGGCGATGGATAGGCGTCATTCTCAGTGATGTCACCGCTGATTTCTAGTGTTGGTTAGGCGGCATTCTCAGTGATGTCACCTCTGATCTCTGGTGATGGATAGGAGGCATTCTCAGTGATGTCACCTCTGATCTCTGGTGATGGATAGGAGGCATTCTCAGTGATGTCACCGCTGATCTGTAGTGATGGATAGGCGGCATTCTCAGTGATGTCACCAGTCACCACTGATCTCTGGTGATAGATAGGAGGCATTCTCAGTGATGTCACCGCTGATCTCTAG
Organism: Oophaga sylvatica; assembly: GCA_033576555.1. NCBI lineage: Eukaryota > Metazoa > Chordata > Amphibia > Anura > Dendrobatidae > Oophaga > Oophaga sylvatica. The sequence continues at coordinate 16,164 of JARQOD010005992.1, read as the reverse complement.
TGATGGATAGGAGCATTCTCAGTGATGTCACCACTGATCTCTGGTGATGAATAGGAGGCATTCTCAGTGATGTCACCGCTGATCTCTAGTGATGGATAGGAGACATTCTCAGTGATGTCACCTCTGATCTCTAGTGATGGATAGGAGACATTCTCAGTGATGTCACCGCTGATCTCTGGTGATGGATAGGCGTCATTCTCAGTGATGTCACCGCTGATCTCTGGTGATGGATAGGCGTCATTCTCAGTGATGTCACCGCTGATCTCTGGTGATGGAAAGGCGTCATTCTCAGTGATGTCACCGCTGATCTGTAGTGATGGATAGGAGGCATTCTCAGTGATGTCACCGCTGATCTCTGGTGATGGATAGGAGGCATTCTCAGTGATGTCACCGCTGATCTGTAGTGATGGATAGGCGGCATTCTCAGTGAAATCACCTGCCATGGCTTGGGGCTGTTGAGCACCCGGTCCCCCAATCTCATGGCGCTCTGCCACCACGTATTACCAGGAATTGTTTTGAATTTGTCCCAACCTAGCATCTTTGAGATTAAACAACCAGACTTACAGAGGAGATGATTCATGATGAGAAGAATTTTGGGGGACATGAAGTCTCATTTCGGATACTTGAAGGACGCCGCCATCTCTACCACAAAGCCTCTTCCTTGACCTAAGAGGACTTTTGTCTTTCGACTCTGGTGCACATGGAGCTGCCCTTCCCCAGGCAGTATGCTGCCGCTTTCATAGTATGAGGGATATACATTTTCTGCCACTGACGTCCTCTAATTCAAAGTGAGGTTTTCGCAATTCTGATTGTCAGGCAGATCTCAGCAGCCGCTGCGCTTTCATGTTCTTAAACAAGACAATCACATCTGCCCCCGGGCTCTGCTTTTGCCATGAAAAACCCATCAATCTCACCGATCCCTCTTGCTCCTAGGAGACGCTCCGACCCGGTGACAGGGATGCCCCACAACGTTCTAAGCTTTTTCGTCCTCAAGAGCAGACAGGGGGTCCTGAGGACCCCAGATGAGATGTTCAGCTCTGGAGGATAACCGCAGCACAGAGGAGGCATCGAGAACATCCTGAAGGTTCATCCATGCCCATTCATAGCTGAAGCATAAATCCTGATTGGGGTCAGGATTCAGTGTGAAGTCTAAAGAACTTATGTACACACCGTCTGTCCCAAGCAGTTTCTCCATCCATCCTTCATGCTTTATTCTGCAGTTCATCTCTATTAAGTCACAGGTAGGAAACAAAATAAGCGATGGAGAGTGACTCCCGATCAGCCGCTGTGACTACTTGCTCCCAGGTTGTCTGAGATCTATGTGCTGCCTCATCAGAAGCTCAGGCTGCTGCTCTGGTCTTTCTCCATGTTTTGGACATGCTCTGGTTTTGCAGGCAGCACTATCTGAACCTAGATCATTTAAAGAGGTACAGGGAGGCAGCACTATCTGCACCTACATAATTTACAGAGACAGGGAGGCAGCACTATCTATACCTACATCATTTACAGAGAGACAGGGAGACAGCACTATCTGTACCTACATCATTTACAGAAAGACAGGGAGGCAGCACTATCTATACCTACGTCATTTACAGAGAGACAGGGAGGCAGCACTATCTGCACCTACATAATTTACAGAGACAGGGAGGCAGCACTATCTATACCTACATCATTTACAGAGAGACAGGGAGACAGCACTATTTGTATCTACATCATTTACAGACAGACAGTGAGGCAGCACTATCTATACCTACATCATTTACAGAGAGACAGGGAGGCAGCACTATCTGCACCTACATAATTTACAGAGACAGGGAGGCAGCACTATCTGTACCTACAGCATTTACAGAGAGACAGGGAGCAGCACTATCTGTACCTACATCATTTACAGAGAGACGGAGGCAGCACTATCTATACCTACATCATTTACAGAGAGACAGGGAGGCAGCACTATCTGCACTTACATAATTTACAGAGAGACAGGGAGGCAGTACTATCTGTACCTACATCATTTACAGAGGGACAGGGAGGCAGCACTATCTGTACCTACATCATAGACAGGGAGGCAGAACTATCTGTACCTCCATCATTTACAGGGAGGCAGCACGATCTGCACCTGCATAATTTACAGAGACAGGGAGGCGGCACTATCTATACCTACATCATTTACAGAGAGACAGGGAGGTGGCACTATCTATACCTACATCATTTACAGGGAGGCAGCACTATCTATACCTACATCATTTATAGAGTGACAGGAAGGAAGCACTATCTGTACCTACATCATTTACAAAGAGACAGAGAGGCATCACTATCTGTACCTACATCATTTACAGAGAGACAGGGAGGCAGCACTATCTATACCTACATCATTTACAGAGTGACAGGGAGGAAGCACAATCTATACCTACATAATTTACAGAGAGACAGGGAGGCAGCACTATCTGCACCTACATAATTTACAGAGACAGGGAGGCAGCACTATCTGTACCTACATCATTTTCAGAGAGACAGGGAGGCAGCACTATCTGCACTTACATAATTTACAGAGAGACAGGGAGGCAGTACTATCTGTACCTACATCATTTACAGAGGGACAGGGAGGCAGCACTATCTGTACCTACATCATTTACAGAGAGACAGGGAGGCAGAACTATCTGTACCTACATCATTTACAGGGAGGCAGCACGATCTGCACCTGCATAATTTACAGAGACAGGGAGGCGGCACTATCTATACCTACATCATTTACAGAGTGACAGGGAGGAAGCACGATCTATACCTACATAATTTACAGAGAGACAGGGAGGCAGCACTATCTGCACCTACATAATTTACAGAGACAGAGAGGCAGCACTATCTGTACCTACATCATTTACAGAGGGATAGGGAGGCAGCACTATCTATACCTACATCATTTACAGAGAGACAGGGAGGCAGCACTATCTGTACCTACATCATTTACAGAGAGACAGGGAGGCAGCACTATCTGCACTTACATAATTTACAGAGAGAGAGGGAGGCAGTACTATCTGTACCTACAACATTTACAGAGGGACAGGGAGGCGGCACTATCTATACCTACATCATTTACAGAGAGACAGGGAGGTGGCACTATCTATACCTACATCATTTACAGGGAGGCAGCACTATCTATACCTACATCATTTACAGAGAGACAGGGAGGAAGCATTATCTGTACCTACATCATTTACAGAGAGACAGAGAGGCAGCACTATCTGTACCTACATCATTTACAGAGAGACAGGGAGGCATCACTATCTGTACCTACATCATTTACAGAGAGGCAGGGAGACAGCACTATCTATACCTACATAATTTACAGAGTGACAGGGAGGAAGCACAATCTATACCTACATAATTTACAGAGAGACAGGGAGGCAGCAGTATCTGCACCTACATAATTTACAGAGACAGGGAGGCAGCACTATCTATACCTACATCACTTACAGAGAGACAGGGAGGCAGCACTATCTGTACCTACATCATTTACAGAGAGACAGGGAGGCAGCACTATCTGCACTTACATTATTTGCAGAGAGACAGGGAGGCAGCACTATCTGTACCTACATCATATACAGAGAGACAGTGAGGCAGCACTATCTGTACCTACATCATTTACAGAGAGACAGGGAGGCAGAACTATCTATACCTACATCATTTACGGAGAGACAGGGAGACAGCACTATCTGCACCTGCATAATTTACAGAGACAGGGAGGCGGCACTATCTATACCTACATCATTTACAGAGAGACAGTGAATCAGAACTATCTGTACCTTCATCATTTACAGAGAGACAGGGAGGCTGCACTATCTGCACCTACATCATTTACAGAGAGACAGGGAGGCAGCACTATCTGTACCTACATAATTTACAGAGAGACAGGGAGGCAGCACGATCTATACCTACATAATTTACAGAGAGACAGGGAGGCAGCACTATCTGTACCTACATCATTTACAGAGAGACAGGGAGGCAGCAATATCTGCACCTACATCATTTACAGAGACAGGGAGGCAGCACTATCTGAACTCAGATCATTTACAGAGGTACAGGGAGGTAGCACTATGTTTAGCTACATTATTTGCAGAGAGACAGGGAGGCAGCACTATCTGTACCTACATCATATACAGAGAGACAGGGAGGCAGCACTATCTGCACCTACATCATTTACAGAGACAAGGAGGCAGCACTATCTGCACTTACATAATTTACAGAGAGACAGGGAGGCAGCACTACCTGTACCTACATCATTTACAGAGAGACAGGGAGGCAGCACTATCTGTACCTACATCATTTACAGAGAGACAGGAAGGCAGCACTACCTGTACCTACATCATTTACAGAGAGACAGGGAGGAAGCACTATCTATACCTACATCATTTACAGAGAGACAGGGAGGCAGCACTATCTATACCTACATCATTTACAGAGAGACAGGGAGGCAGCACTATCTGTACCTACATCATTTACAGAGAGACAGGGAGGCAGCACTATCTATACCTACATCATTTACAGAGAGACAGGGAGGCAGCACTATCTGTACCTACATCATTTACAGAGAGACAGGGAGGAAGCACTATCTGTACCTACATCATTTACAGAGAGACAGGGAGGCAGCACTATCTGTACCTACATCATTTACAGAGAGACAGGGAGACAGCACTATCTGTACCTACATCATTTACAGAGAGACAGGGAGGCAGCACTATCTATACCTTCATCATTTACAGAGAGACAGGGAGGCAGAACTATCTGTACCTACATCATTTACAGAGAGACAGGGAGGCAGCACTATCTATACCTTCATCATTTACAGAGAGACAGGGAGGCAGAACTATCTGTACCTACATCATTTACAGAGAGACAGGGAGGCAGCACTATCTGTACCTACATCATTTACAGAGAGACAGGGAGGCAGCACTATCTATACCTTCATCATTTACAGAGAGACAGGGAGGCAGAACTATCTGTACCTACATCATTTACAGAGAGACAGGGAGGCAGCACTATCTGTACCTACATCATTTACAGAGAGACAGGGAGGCAGCACTATCTATACCTTCATAATTTACAGAGAGACAGGGAGGCAGCACTATCTGTACCTACATCATTTACAGAGAGACAGGGAGGCAGCACTATCTGTACCTACATCATTTACAGAGAGACAGGGAGGAAGCACTATCTGTACCTACATCATTTACAGAGAGACAGGGAGGCAGCACTATCTGTACCTACATCATTTACAGAGAGACAGGGAGGCAGCACTATCTGTACCTACATCATTTACAGAGAGACAGGGAGGCAGCACTATCTGTACCTACATCATTTACAGAGAGACAGTAAGGCAGCACTATCTATACCTTCATTATTTACAGAGAGACAGGGAGGAAGCACTATCTGTACCTACATCATTTACAGAGAGACAGGGAGGCAGCACTATCTATACCTTCATCATTTACAGAGAGACAGGGAGGCAGAACTATCTGTACCTACATCATTTACAGAGAGACAGGGAGGCAGCACTATCTGTACCTACATCATTTACAGAGAGACAGGGAGGAAGCACTATCTGTACCTACATCATTTACAGAGAGACAGGGAGGCAGCACTATCTGTACCTACATCATTTACAGAGAGACAGGGAGGCAGCACTATCTGTACCTACATCATTTACAGAGAGACAGGGAGGCAGCACTATCTGTACCTACATCATTTACAGAGAGACAGGGAGGCAGCACTATCTGTACCTACATCATTTACAGAGAGACAGGGAGGCAGCACTATCTGTACCTACATCATTTACAGAGAGACAGTAAGGCAGCACTATCTATACCTTCATTATTTACAGAGAGACAGGGAGGAAGCACTATCTGTACCTACATCATTTACAGAGAGACAGCACTATCTATACCTTCATCATTTACAGAGAGACAGGGAGGCAGAACTATCTGTACCTACATCATTTACAGAGAGACAGGGAGGCAGCACTATCTGTACCTACATCATTTACAGAGAGACAGGGAGGAAGCACTATCTGTACCTACATCATTTACAGAGAGACAGGGAGGAAGCACTATCTGTACCTACATCATTTACAGAGAGACAGGGAGGCAGCACTATCTGTACCTACACACCACAAAGTATATAACACTACAATGCAAACACTGATACAGGGGTCCGTCCTGTCACAGGGGGGCACTTTTTACTAAGTGATTAAAGCTTTCTTTTATGATTTGTGTGTAGTCATTTTTCACTCCTCATTGTGTGACCCCGGAGATGACGCCTTCCTGACGGTCTCCCTATATTATGGCAGATTATTATATATCATCTCTTATCATCCAGACAGGTGATGGTTAATATTATAATCCGTCCCTGAACCTGAGCGTCAGCATCGATGTCTCCCTGCGCCTCGTACCTGTGAATGGGAACGGTGAGATCTCAGCGCTCGCTGCCTCGTCTCCGCTAACGCCGGAAGACACAATTAATGCAAACAGGATCCGTCAACCGAGACACCTCTCACCTGGAGCCGCACGCTGTGTGATCCGGATCACAGCACGGCCGCCGCCATCATCTGTCTGCCGGTGATTCTGCTCCTGCCATCAGAGATCGCCTTCCAGCAGCTTTATCATCTGCCCCATCAAGAAGAGAAAGAAACATTGAAAACACTAAGAAATGTCGAGGGTTCAGCGTCGCGGGGTAACCGGTCCCAGCCCCAGTAGAAGAAGCATGTGCATGATGGGGGTAGTTGTACATCGCAAGGTGTAAGGAAAGCGACTTTAACCCAGCAGTCATCATTAGAAAACATGGCTGCTTTATGCCCAAAGACAGTGCCACCCTGACCGCAGGTTGTGTCTGGTACTGCAGCAGCTGTAATACCAGGCAAAACCCACAGACAGGAGTGGCGCTGCTTCTGACACATGTTTTTGTACCTTAGATACTAGAGAAGTGAATCAAATTTGCTATGAAATTCACAAAAACATTTAATTTACCTGATTTACTTGAATCCAATTTTTCTGCTCTTGAATACAGTAAAATGGCGGACAGACCGTCACCCTTCCTGCCCGGCCGTGCAGGCGTACGTGCGGAGGCCAAGGAGTCAGCGCTGGAAGGGCCGGGTGGGCGCTGCGGCGGCACGACAGGTGAGCGTGGTGGGGAGGACATTGTTTTATTGATTTTTAACCCCTTCTCTACCCCATTTACTATGTTTGGGGGTTTGCAGAGACATCAGAGCATAATAAACGTCTTTTAATTTGGTCGAATCCAAATTCCAAGAGATTATTACTGGCCCCCATAAATTGTCTGAGCGGGGGAGACACAGCCAATATGTGATGCGAAATCCCTCACTCCCTTTTTTCTCATTATATTATAGTAGATTCACTTGGACCCTGAGGGGCCCCTAGTGCTGTCTAAGAGGGTCCCACATTGGGGTCTGTCAAAACATTGAGGCCTTAGTCGTCAAGCTTCCCCTCGATTTCCCATAGCACCAATCACAGCTCAGCTTTCATTTTACCAGTGCTGTTTAAAAAATGAAAGCTACGTTATGATTGGTTGCTTAGACAGTTTTTATAGATGGGGCTCGTTGCCTCTCAGTAGGGCCTAGCATGATGTCACTACTTGAAATTAGCACGCCATGGTCTCTAAGTAGCCTGGGCTTATCCCGCCCTTCACCGTAGGTCTATCAATTTGGTATTGGAATAGCCAAAGCAATAAAACCCAGGTGTAATTCATCAAGATTGTCTAGAAGAAAGTAAACCATCTTTGTTGCCCTTAGCAACCAATTACAAAAAGCTTTCATGTTTTAAACAGCTCTGTGAAAATGAAAGCTGCTCTGTGATTGGTTGCTACCGGCAATAAAGATGGTTGTGATAAATCTGCCCCAACGAGGGTGCCAGCATTTTGGTTGGAAAGTGACTGCATCTGCCACAAAGTCTGGTGTGAACGCAGCCCAATATAAAGGTCCAGGCCGAGACCGGACTCATCATTAGTATTGGTTTACAAGACAGTAATTAGACAAAGCTAAAAGGGTTAACAACAGACGCGCTCTGTGTGACTCGTCCAGACGGGGCTCCTGCAAAGCCATTTTATCAAATTAAGCTTCAAGACGCTTTACAAAAAAAAAAACCACCCCCATAGGCTTCACATGGTGCGCTGCTCGGAATAGGAGCCCTTCAAATGAGGCGCTCCGCAATTAAGACGACTGTTTACCGCGCTCACGGCGCGCTTGTTAGTACACAATGTGACATCCCTTTAAATCCGCAGCGTTCAAATAGACCGTGTCACGTCAGGAACCCGTGGGCTGCAAATTCAACATGACAACGCCTGATCTGGAGACGTGCGGCCCGGGAACGCCTCTTGTTTCCTATTGTTCTATGGAAAAAAAAAATGAAGAAGAAGAAATGGTCAGGGAAAAAAAAAGAAAGAAAGTTTCCATCGCAGCCTTGGGCCACAACTCCAGAAATTTGCTGAAATTCCAAAAAAGATCAAGTAAAGAAGAGACAAAAGAGAAATGAAAAGTGATGTTTGCAAAGAGAGATAAAAGGGGGAGTCAGAGACGAGGGAGAAGAGACGCCGAGAAGCTCAGAGACAGATCCAATGTGAGAGAACGAGGCCCCCTCCCCGATAAAGGAAAGTTTAGGGGGCTTTCAGTACCATTTCCAGGCGTCCCAGCGCTGACACTCACGGACGCTATAGCTTTGGTCCATCCATAGTGAAGACATGGTGATCCTGGGCTCATATGAAACTGGATCACCTATAGACCAATTCCTGGAACCTGCCCGAAAATATTCCCCCCAATGTGGGGTTCACATCACATCCCCTCTTAAGCCAAGACCTCCCGAGTGAAGGGGCTGTGGCCCTGAGGAGAACGCTGCTCCTCTGTGGTTTCCACAGATTCGCTTCCACTGAAATCAATGGAATTATAGCGTCATGGAGCAGGTGGGATGGAGCAAGAGGGGGCTCAGTGTTTACAAGAGTGTGATGGCGCCTTCATTGATTGGTAGGGGTCTCAGCTCAATCGTATGAAGATGTACCCACCCTACGACAACCCCACTGATTTTCTAACACCGCCATGGACTTCTAGTGCTGGTCCCTTGCTAAGGTCTCATTCTCCACTAGATTTTAGGCCATGGCCCAAATGGGCTCAAATAATAATGTCCTGGGTCTGGGGGATGAGGCCAGACATAATGGTTCCTTGAGTTTGGTTTGGAAGAACTTGATTGTTTGAAGCTCTGAACTTGTCACCCGACTGATCAGCAGCCAGGGTCTCAGGTGGGTGAACGCCTCAGGGTGTCATTGAGTCGCACGCACCAAGTGGTGTGGGTACCAGGGTTATGGGGTACTCGGCACCGAGCCCATGGAAGTCTATGGGAGATGTCACTGGCAGCAGAGCTCGGTCCGTGGCCCTGGGCGCTCATACAATGGGGGAATATTTACAGGGGATTGTAGTTATAGTTCGTGACACCACCTGTGGTTTCTGATCTGATTGACCAGCGCTGCAGGGTAGATCTCTGAGGGGATGTTATGGCAGCTAGGTGTTAAGTCCCCCACAGGTGGGACTGGTCCCTCAAAGTCTATGGTGGTGATGCAGGGTGCAGATAAGAAGTCAGTCACACACAATGCAGTCTCTTTCCATACCTTTACTTGTAGATGTTGTTGCAGGTATGTCCCGGGAAGCTGGTCAGGTTGGAGAATGCACATTCGGGATATTGCTGAGCAGGTTTAAGGCCTCCTTTCTCCTTAATGTGTATGTGAGTACAAACTTGCATGAAGTCAAGTTAACTCTTTCAATAGCAACTACGCCCGGCCGACATAGTGGTAGAGCCTTTTCTGTGGTAGAACTAAGTCTATTTCTGCAGCGTCCCGCTACACTCCTGTTCTCCTGACTCCAGTTACGTATCGACACATTGGGCTGCCTCCTGTGACCTGAAGTCCAGTTAGGCCTCCGGTGTTTCTTATTACTAGGCGTGAAGCACTAGCAACGCTTCGGACCCCGGTGTCCGGTTTACTAAGTGAAGGTGATCTGTCACCTGAATCACTTACTTCTCTCTTTCTCCACTTGCCTTTCACCCTGCTCTCGCCCTTAACATAAGCACGAGTAGCAATGGTGTAAATGTCAGCTTTCCTTCCAGCGCTCGCTGACCTGTCCTCAGTTAACTCGATGTTGTGACTGCTGTGATTCCTTTCCTTCTTTCCTTCTTAGACCCCACTTCGAGTGGCTATCAGGAACTTCTGTCAACTGATTTCAATGCACGCTCTGAGAGTCGCCTTCCACGTCCTTAAGGAACACAGGCAGCTTGTGCTGAGGTAACAGGTTTAGGAGTAGCTCTGACTAGACTAGAATGACTAATCTGAATCTAGATGGATGGGATGACTCACTCCTGAGCCACCCTGGCTTGACTGAACTCTCCTCTCCTTCCGTCTGTCTCTGACTGAAACAGAAACTAAACTGAACTTCTCTGTCCAAAGACAGGAACTTGAATGAATCACCATTGCTAAGTCACACTACTAAATAATCTGAAATGCCTCTAGTGGCAGTGTTGAGAAACGTGTGATGTGAATGAATATCAGGCTTCACAATACCTTTCTTGTGCATTTTCCAGGAGACATGTGTGCCTTGCGCAGCTGGGCCACACATCATGCCATCAGGTTGTTCTATAGCAAACTCAATGAACCATTATATGACTGACTTTGCTAGAATAAGACTTCCCTAAACTCCAGCAAGCGTGTACCCCACTGGAAATAAGGGCCTAAACCATAAAAAAAGACCCACCCAGGCTCAGAATTCAGCCAGCTGCCCTAGTTCTGTATTTAAATTTCCCCGCCAAGGCAGAGTTACTTGTTTGCTGCCCTCCTGTCCTTCACGACTACGCCTCTAATGAAGACCTTCTGGGTTTTGGGGAGCAGGGCATCCTTACGGATATTAGCTGTGCTCCATGGGAAAAGAATGTAGACGAGCTCTTCCCCAGTAAGAAAGAAGATCGTGACGTAGGAGGCACCAGGACAAATTACTTCTCACTGGGAGAAAGATAATTTGCATAATCTATGGGCAAAGTGTCTCTCTAAGTGCAAACGAGACGTGGCAGAGGCGAGGAGTTTCCAGAAACGTTTGCTTCTAACTTGAATCCATTATTGGGACTTATTGTCATAAGGCCAAGACCCGCGGAACAGTAAGTGCGATAACCTGAGCACGGAGATCTGGTGTGAACGTGGCTTTTTTGGCCGTAGCAATAACTTCTCCCGTAAGTCAGATGTAAAAACCCCATTCACACATAAAGCTCCAAACCACAAGTGCCGGCAGTGTTTTTCCTTTTTTTTGCTGTTATTTTGTCACAGATTTGTATTTTTTTTTAATTAACTTCATTGGGAAAAATTATCAGCAGCAAAAAACTGAGTTTCTAGATGATTCCAATGTCCGTCACGTACTACAACATTTCCATGCTATGGCTGCTGTCCGGCTGGCCACGACTCTCCCGGGTGAAGACCAAACCTTACATTGTTCTCAATCTTGGTAAAATGCGCCATTTATTGGAGTAGATTATAGCAGCCATAAAAAGGTGTATCTAACGTGTAACAAGACACTCGGTCACTTTCAGTCCCCGCATAGAAGTGAATTGATAGAACGGCGCAAGTGAGGTCACCTCTCCAAACCAAGAGGACGCGATCTGCGGCCAGTTCTCGGTATAGAGAAAATGAAAATATACACTTACATTCTGATCCTTCACCGCTCTTGCGATCTCAAAGCTGCCTCTCCTGACAGTCATGTGACATTGACATGTTACAGTACTGCAATCAGAGGCCACTGATTGGCTGCACCTGTCACCTGACATAACAATGTCATGTGACCACCAAGGATGGCCCCTAGTAATGGACATCCACTTTAATCTCACCAAGTGGGTTCAGATACCTAGTTTGGAGCCACCAGCATAGACCCTAATAGAAGTCGTCAGCTAGTATAGACGTCTTCAGAACAAACTGGGCAGGTAACATCAAATGTCACAGCGTCAGGAAGGATCACTATGGGTCGGCATGTCTCCAGACAACAGTACATTCACACTGCAAGGAATGGTGTCAGAATAGACAACCATCCAAACTGCTCCAAGGGAAATGAGACGCAAAAATGGGAATCAATGAAACTTTGTTGTATATTTTCTAGGGGACAGTGACATCATAATCATCTCCTGTAAATGTTCAGAAGCTACCGCAGTCACAGAAAAATCTATCTACTGTAAAACATTGTACAGAAGCGGAGAGCAGGGGGATGCAGCTGCAGGTCCTCTCTCCAGGACTTCCTGCTGGATGAAGGAGGAGCAGCCGATGAGTGGAGACATCTGATTGGTTCAGAGCACACAGCCAAGGTCTTACGTCAGAGCAGGAAGGGTCCGCCCACTGAGAAGGCATGGAAAGAGAAAAAATAAACTAGTGAAAAGTAAGAAAAAAGGCCAAAAAACACAAGTCACACATATCATTTCTGGCTCTATACGAGTCTCCAGCTGACAGAGGAAGGGAATTTGTGACGATAGGTAGACGTTAACACTAAGTCTTGTATGTTCTATCCCATTCCTCCCAGACATTGCGCTAAGTGCCGACATCCCTTCTCCCCCACGTCCAGACCACATAGACCGCAGGGATCTGAACAGATCCGACATTCTGCACTCTATGATGAATGATCCTTCGGTCACTTAAAGCCTCCTTAAAGAAATACATTACTCACTCATTTGTATTAATTATGTGATAATTGCTTAGTATTACCTAAAATTACACCGGGAAATAGATAAATCCTTTCCGATCACTCAGCAAATTAGAATAAGGGAGTCTGGTCGCCATATAAATGAAAATAAAACAGCTAATTACAGACAAGAGCGGAGATTAATAGAGTTCATCTGCATAAGAATTTTAAACTTCTTTTTTTTAAATTTTAGTTTCCTAATCCCCCCCCCCCAAAAACCTCCGCTTTAAAATAATTTGGGTCAATATAATTTTTTTTCCCACAACCCCCTTTTAAAAAATTTAAAAATTTTAAAAAAAAAAATTTTTTTTTTTGGGAAAAAAAATTTTTGAAAGCTTTTTGGGGTTTTTTTTAAAAAAATTTTAATTGCCCCCCAAACTTTTTTTTTAAAGGGGACCTTCTTAAATTTTTTTTGGGTTTGGGGCCCCCCTTTTTAAAAATCCCCTTTTCCAAGGGTTTTTTTAAAAATTTTTTAATTGGAAAATTTACTTTTTGGAGGGGTTTTTGGGGGTAATCCTTTTTATTTTTTTTCCCAACTTCCCCAAACCCTTTTTGGTTTTTTTTTGGGCTTTTTTTTTTTTCCCCCCCCTTTTTTTTTTTTTTTTTTTTCCCCCCCCCTTTCTTTTTCCCCTTTTTCTTCGGGGAAAACCCCTCCCCTTCCCTTTTTCCGGGGGTTTTTTCCCTTTTTAAAGGGTTTTTTTCCCCAGGAAAGTTTTCCGTTTTTTTTTGTTTTTGTGGGTTGTTGGTTTTTTGGGGTTATACTTTCCTCATTGTCCTATTCCCTTTTGTTTGTACATTCCAAACCCCTTCCCTATATACCTCTCTATGTTTGGTGAGTGTTTGTGGGTTTTGTTGCTTTCTTATTCCTGTCTGTCTTAGGCTGTGTTTCCATGGGTCAGGAAACACGGGCGATTTGACGGAGCGGAAGTTCCGCTCCGTCTAAGCCCCACCCCCTTTCTGCGCGCGCTCTTTCCGGAGGTGTTCGGACACCTCCGGAACACCTCCGGAAAGAACGAGGGCTACATAGCCCTGTGCTAAATTCCGTAGCGGGACGCAGCGTCCCGCAATACGCTAGGACATGCTGCAGTCTGAAAAGACCGCAGCATGTCAGGATACGCAGGTCTTCTGCCTGCGTGTTGTTCGCATAGTGGAGACGGGATTTCTTGAAACCCCTCCACTATGCTGTAACATCTGGACGCTGGTGTTTGGCGCTGCGCCAGCGCACGCGCCAAACACGCAGCTTTTCCCTGACCGTGGGAAACTCACCCTAACGTGTTATAAACTAGCATTTCTCTCCCAGGCCTCCTGGGGAGGGGGACGGGACAGCTTAGGGAATAACAGAAGAACAGTAAGGTGATGGCCAAAAAACCTCCTCACCTTCAGAGGTGCTTTTGAGAGCAGGAATAGTTGAGCCACGGCCAAGGACGGTGCAGGGGCCCCTTCCCTAATCACGTACAGTCATAGCGTGACATTCAACTGTACATGTATGATGGACGAGCACGCTTTATTATGGAGCCGGTTCAGGAGCTGAGCTCATTCCATACGCGAGGTGGCAGCTGTGTAAAACATCGAGTCTAACTACTGAAATCAGAGCTAGTACTATTGCAGCTGTTTAACCCCTTGTATGCTGCTGTCAAATTGTGGTAGCACAATAAAAAGATTGCAAATTACTGTGGGGGGGTCACTTTTGTGACAGACTGTCTGCCAAGTGTGTGTATATCTATGAAAAACTATGAAGTCCAGCCTATTTTCTGGGCTTCTACGGTCTCGAAAATATGAATATGTTTATATTCTATTTACACTCCCAGGGCTCGTGCTTCCCTTCCCTCCTTATGTTTGTACCGTGCAGCCCCGAGCTCCTTTTTTTTAGCTGTAGCTGCCTGCCCCCTCAGTCTGCCTGTGTAATTCTATCCCCCTCTTTCCCCCTTACCTCAGGAATGTGGTATGATCCGCTGAACCGGTCTTTGTTTAAGAGCACATGGTTTTGGAAGTTCTTTTGTTCATTCCAACGTGAATTAAAAAAAACAGAATGGTCATAGTTGCAGGAAACCTATATTTTTTTGGGAAACTAATCCTTTAAGCTATTCACCATAACCTTTTGTGAATTCCACGCTCACCAGAAAAGAAAAAAAGGGTATATGCCTCACCATAATACCCGTTTATACCATGTTTAGACTTAAAAGAAAGCTAATTTTGTCCGAAAACCTATACTTCTGTCACCACGCTGTGACCTCGCAGCCAGAGTTATGGAACTTATAAGTTTTCTAGTACTTTTCAAAGTACTGCCCCCCAGTGAGGTCACTGAAGAGAAAGAATAAGGATATGAGGCTCAATGAGGAAGTCATCGTTTGGCCCCGGGGTGCCAGCTAGGAAGCTGTGCAATAGACCATTTTCCTTGGGGAAAGTGCCCCTCCCCACATGGCGTGATATTGACCGATAAGTGTAATTCTCATTTAATCCATTTTATTTTGTAATTGTATTTATATGCTGTAGTTGTCTCTCTTTTTAACATTTTTTTTTACTTTTGTAAACAAATGCCTTTTTTTTGGGAGTAAATCTATAAAATTTTTCTAGTTCCATTTTCCTTGCTCTATAAAGTTTGTCTCGATCTCCGCACAAAAAAGTACACTATCGTTTGAGTTAGCTCCTGACCCAATATTGATTTTAATTGTCCAACAAGTTGCTGGTGGCAGCAAAATATGTTCTGGAGCATTTGGGAGATTCTGGCAGTGACGGGGCCGGAGGGGTTTTTTGTGTGTATTTTTGCTGGGACTGGGGATATTTCCTACCGCCCTCACGCAGAGTGCCCAATAGCCAATACACAGCAAGGCGCCTTTTGGTGCTTACCTAGGTGTAGTTCACTGACTGACCTGAGGGTAAGGGGGGGCACCAGAGAGTGCAAGTCCCTAACCGGAACTGGAATCTATTTTTCCCTGACGAACTGGGGCAATACACACCCCCATTCATGACAATAGGAAAAACTGTAATTTTGCACTATGCTGCAGTACATTGTCCCAAATTCAAGTTCTCTAGGGGACTAATCAAAATTGTTTAAAAATATAACAAAAAAAAAAAAAATAAATAGAATCTAAAAAAAAAAAAGGAAATTACATACTTGGCATCGCTGGTGTGTAGCTGTCAAATTTAAAATATCAATAATTATTACATAGAGCAAATGCCAGTTACTGTTTTCCCTGCAAAGCACCAGCCAGCGAGCCACACAGGGAAGCGGACGAGACGATTTATGGGAAAGGCAGAATCAGGGGTCATATCACATTCATTCTCAGCTCACAGGGGTCTCGGAGGATGGACCCTCACTGCTCATAAAGGTTTGGGAAAAATCGAAGCCATGTGCCCTCTTTAAAAAATGGGGAAACCCTTTTAAGGACCCAAGCTAATGTTCTTGGTTTCAC
>JARQOD010005991.1:0-45172 GCA_033576555.1 Oophaga sylvatica | reverse complement strand
GCTGGAGATGTCTGAAAGATAAAGGATCGTATACACACATATGGTGGAGCTGTCCACCTATAAAGAATTTTTGGCTATCTATTTTTGATCTATATAACAGACTATACGCAAAATTAGACCTACCATGGAATTAGCTCTCTTGTCATTATGTGACATGTCAATCTCTAGATTCAAGAAGAACCTACTCAGACATTTCCTCACAGCTTCAAGGAATTTAATACCTAGATACTGGAAACAGGTAAAATCCCCTACCAGGGCAGAGGTTGTAGCAGAACTTAATGATATATATCGTATGGAACAGTTGATACAACAATCCACAGGAGACTCTGATAAAATATATAATGCTTGGATTCCGTGGCTAGCTTTTAGGGAGTCTCCAGAGTTGGAGGCCTGGATCTCCGGACCTTAAATAACCTTTGAAGTAGCCATGGATAATTTTGAAACGAATAGTGGGCTCCCGGAAAGACTTATCGTGAAACTTACAACCAAGCTCAGTCATCCATTTTTCATATGTTTTCCTCTCTATTTCAGAGGGGGGACTGGGTGCCCCCGGGGGGGTCTCGGACATTGATATCTCTCTCTTTTCCTTCTCTACTCTACCTCTTTTGTATCTCCCTATCTCCCCTTCCATCTTTCTCCTTACTTTTCCTCTCACTTCCATCACTTAAGCTCTTCCCCTTGTTGTATTTTTCTCTATCTTACTCCCATCATTGACCCTAAACCCTTGGATCATATAATACCACGAGTTGCATTAACAGAGATAACATTTGAGTATTTAATAATTAGAAACGACATGTCTGTTTATTGTTATATTGTTTCTTGTAAGCTTTTTGGATCACATACTTATTCAGAGTCATGATTGTCTTTATGATTCTTACTCAACTATTCAATAAAGCTTGATTTACACAAAAAGTGTTGCACCTTTCATGATCAGTAAGTTCTTCCACAATAAAAACTTCCAGGGTGCACGATTCTCTCCACCAACACCAAACACAACTCCTTATAGTATGCTGCAGTGACAGCAACTCAGACACTGCAGAATTAAGCTGAAATATGTTTACTCAACTTGAGGTAAGGAAGTGTTATTATAGTTATTATTATTACCATATTTTCCGGCGTATAAGACGACTTTTTAACCCCAGAAAATCCTCAGAAAAGTCGGGGGTCGTCTTATACGCCGGACTCGTCTTATACGACGGTTGTGGAGCACTCTGCGGTCGGCGGTCACCTTATACGGCGGTCGGCACATATGGTGGGGGTAGCGGTACTGATCAAGAGGTGAAGGGGCACCTTACCGAGGAAGCTGAAGTGAGCTGCAGGCGTCCCTGGTATGGGAAGCAGCGAGAGAGCGGCGTTGTGCCCTGGAAACACGCCTCTTTCGCCCATCTGGCCCGACCTTGTATCTTCTCTGCCACTCGGATCTTGCACATGCGCTCCTGCGCCGCTTCACTGTGCAGTCCTCAGTGGCGAGAGGCGAGAGTCAGCGATGCAGGTGCGGGCCAGACGGGTTTTTCTGGGCAGAGTGCTCTCTGGAGGTACCAGTAATAGGTACAAGGGATGGGCTCTGTCTCTGGGACAGGGGGGGCTGGGCAGGCAGGTTTTTCTGGGCAGAGGGCTCTCTGGAGGTACCAGTAATAGGTTCAAGGGATGCGCTCTGTCTCTGGGACAGGGGGGGCTGGGCAGGCAGGGAGAGCTGACCAATCCAAGCAGGATTTATACAACAACCAGCCAATCACTGGTATGGTACATTGGCTGGTTGTTGTATACTGAATACCAGTACATCATCAGTATTTGTACCTGTTCTCCAGTACATACAGTACAGTACAATACAAATGTTCAGCAGTCAAAACCTCATTATGGCTCCACCAGCAAGAAGAAAGAAATATGAAGCCAGTTTTAAACTTAAAGTTGTAAAGTTTGCCATGACACTGCGCTGCTGCAAGACAATATGGAGTAACAGAAAAGATGGTTCGGAACGGCAAAGCAAATGAAAAAGCATTAACCCCTTCACCCCCAAGGGTGGTTTGCACGTTAATGACGGGGCCAATTTTTACAATTCTGACCACTGTCTCTTTATGAGGTTATAACTCTGGAACGCTTCAACGGATCTTTGCGATTCTGAGATTGTTTTCTCATGACATGTTGTACTTCATGTTAGTGGTAAAATTTCTTCAATGTAACTTGCGTTTATTTTGGAAAAAAAAAATGCAAATATGGCGAAAATTTAGAAAATTTTGCAATTTTCAAACTTTGAATTTTTATTCCCTTAAAACAGAGAAATATATCACACAAAATAGTTAAGAAATAACATTTCCCACATGTCTACTTTACATCAGCACAATTTTGGAACCAAAATTTTTTTTTGATCGGAAATTATAAGGGTTAAAATTTGACCAGCGATTTCTCATTTTTACAACAAAATTTACAAAGCCATTTTTTTAGGGACCACCTCACATTTGAAGTCACTTTGAGGGGTCTATATGGCCGAAAACATCCAAAAGTGTCAACATTCTAAAAACTGCACCCCTCAAGGTACTCAAAACCACATTCAGGCTATGTGCACACGTTGCGGAATTGCTATGGAAATTTCTGTGGCAATTCCGCACCTCCCTGCCGTGGGAAATCCGCATATTATAGGTATGCGTATTCCCGCTAAACACTAGCGTTTTGCAAGCGGAATTAGCTTGCAGAATGCTAGCGTTTTACAAGCGATCTGACAGGTTGGTCACACGAGTCAAACAAGTGTTTGACTCGTGTGACCAACTTTTTACTATTGATGCCGCCTATGTCGCATCAATAGTAAAAAGATCTAATGTAAAAATAATAAAAAAAATAATAAATAATGATATTCTCACCTTCCGGCGGCCCCCGCAGCTTTCCCGCCTTCAGCGACGCTCCCGGCAAGTTCCGTCCCCAAGAGTCCTTTGCGACAATCATCCCGATGACGTAGCATCTCGCGAGACCGCTACGTCATCTGGGTGATCTCGCAAAGCATTACTGGGAACGGGATTGGCGGGAGCGTCGCTGAAGGCGGGAAAGCTGCGTGGGACGCCGGAAGGTGAGAATATCATTATTTTTTATTTTAATTATTGTTTTTACATGGATATGGTACCCAGGGCCTGGAGGAGAGTCTCCTCTCCTCCAGACCCTGGGTACCATCCGCATATGAACCGCTTACTTTCCGCATGGTGGGCACAGCCACATGCGGAAAGTAATTGGTTCAATGCATTCCTATGGTGGCGGAATCGCCGCGGTTCCGCAAAAAAGAATGAGCATGCTGCGGATTCTCCCGCGATGCGATTCCGCCGCGGAAAAACCCGCAGCATGTGCACAGCATTGCGGAATCTCATAGGCCTTAATGAGTTGTATTGTGTAAGCGGTTTTGCCGCGGTTTCGCGGCGTTTCCGCCACGAAAAACCGTGGCAAAACCGCTAAAAAACCGCAACGTGTGCACATAGCCTCAAGAAGTTTATTAACCCTTCAGGTGCTTCACAGGAGCTGAAGCAACGTGGAAGGAAAAAATTAATATTTAACTTTTTAGCCACAAAAATGATCTTTTACAAACTTTTTTTTTATTTCACAAGGGTAAAAGGAGAAAATGGACAGATAAAGTTGTTGTGCAAATTCTCCTGAGTACGCAAATACCCCATATGTGGGGGAAAACCACTGGGCACACGGCAGAGCTCGTAAGGGAAGGAGCGCCGTTTGACTTTTTCAAACCAAAATTGGCTGGAATTGAGATTGGACGCCATGTCGCGTTTGGAGAGCCTCTGATGCGCCTAAACAGTGGAAACCCCCCACAAGTGACACCATTTTGGAAACTAGACCCCCCAAGGAAGTTATCTAGATCTGTTGTGAGCACTTTGAACCCCCAAGTGTTTCCCAAAAGTTTATAATGCCTGGGTGTGAAAAAATTTTTTTTCCACAAAATGATTTTTTAGTCCCAAATTTTTGATTTTTCCCAAGGAAATTGGACCCCAATTTGTCCTGAGTACACTGATACCCCATATGTGGGGGGGGGAACTGTTTGGGCGCACGGCAGGGCATGGTAAGGAAGTAATAATGTTTTGGAATGCAGACGTTGATGGGGGTCATGTTCCGTTTGCAGTGCCCCAGATGAGCCTAAACAGTGGAAACCCCCACAAGTGACCCCATTTTGGAAACTAGACCCCCTAAGGAACTTATCTCGATCTGTGGTGAGCACTTTGAATCCCAAGTGCTGCACACAAGTTTATAATGCCCGGGCATGAAAATAAAAAATCCTATTTTTTTCCCACAAAAATTATCTATTAGTGTTAGATTTCCCGCTGCTGCACAAGGGGAGTCTCGAACCCATCCGCTGCGGTCTCCCATTCATCTCTGGCCGCAGTGGAGCCTGCTCAGCAGAGACATCGGTCCAGGCGTCTTGCCCACTCCTCTACTGTGCAGTGACTTGCTGCTGCCTTTCCTGGATCTGCTATTATAGCCAGTGCTGGAGCAGTCGTCTTTGAGACAAAGTCCTGCGTTTTCCCATCTGAGCATGCCCAGAGTGAGATCTCTCATTGGAGATCAGGGGTCACATGTTCAGGTGCTGCAGCGGCTCCTATTGGTCCGCCAGGAAGGTCATGTAGCTACGTTTGTTTGTAACAGCTTCTCATTGGTCCTTGTTCCTGGAAGGTCCTGTAGCTGTTGCTATAAAAGGGTAGCATGGCTGGGCCGCCATGCGCTAATATCAATCATTGTATGCTATGCGCCAGTGTGGTCATGTGTATGTGTGGATAGGGACCCGGCTGAAATAAGCCACTAGAATACCGACTTAATCGGTGAGGAGTTTGGTATGGTAGCTGGTCAGGGTCGGTGTCCTAGATGCCCTAGATTACCGGCATAACCGGTGAGGAGTTTTGATTGCTGTATTCAGGGTCTGGCGTTCAGACGCCATAGATTGCGGGTGACTCCCGCGAGGACATTAGCACATGATCACGCTTTATGAACGCGTAGCACTTAACTGTGTACCTGAGAGCCTGACAGGACACAGTACTTTTTCTCAGCGGCTCTGTGACGTAACAGGGTTCGCTTTCAACGCTAGACAGCGCCCTAGCGTGTTTTCTTTGCCACTCAGTTGTGTCTAGTGAGTACGCACACATCGCCATATAGCGCTGCGGCTTTCCTTCTAGCGGCTCTGTGGAGTAACAGAGTTCGCACTTATTGCCACAGCGCATTACGGCGTTTATGTTGGCGACTCTGCGGGATTACAGAGTTTGCTTCTCGCGCCATTTCTACTAGCAGCAGGCTCCGCTTGCACGGTGGACCCCGGGCTGCGAACGCACTTATTATTTAAATTATTTTGTGCGTTCCGCCAGCCCTAACATAATATTAGCACCAAGGTCTGGCTAGTAAAATGGCGGATGAACAGCGTCTATCCCAGTACATCCAGCAGCTGGAGGGTAGGTTGGCGGCTCTTGAGCGCACAACCTCAGCTGTGGATGTTACCGCAGTCGCTGTTCAGCTGCATGCTGCAGCCAGTTTGTCTTCTGCCACCTCTGCCCCTACATTATCCCACCTCCCGCTTCCTGACAAGTTTTGCCGGTGATAGCAAGCAATGTCGGGGATTCGTGAGTCAGTGCTCTATACAGCTCGAGCTTCTGGCTGCACGTTTCCCCACGGATCGGGCACAAGTGGGTTTTGTACTTTCTCTACTCTCGGGCAGAGCTTTGGAGTGGGCAACGCCGCTGTGGGAGCGCGACGATCGTGTGGTGCGGAGTGCTCCTCGTTTCTTGGAGGCTCTTAAAAAGGTCTTTTTAGGACCTCAGGTCACCCACGATACGGCGCTACAACTGCTGGCATTAGCACAGGGTTCGTCTTTGGTCAGTCTGTTTTCCGTCCAGTTTCGGACTCTAGCTTCTGAGCTAGATTGGTCTGATAAAGTTCTTATTCCAATCTACTGGCGAGGACTGGCTGACCATGTTAAAGACGCTTTGGCTACCAGGGAGATTCCCGCCACACTGGAGAAGCTTATCTCCATATCTACCCGCATTGACCTTCGTTTTCACGAGCGGAGGTTGGAGCGGGCCCAGTGTAGGCAGAGGTTTCGGTTGGCTCCCACCTTTGCCAATCCTCTCGAATTTCCCGAACTGGCGTCCGAAACCCCAAAAGCCACAGAAGTTCCTCATGCAGGACCTAAGTCTCGGTCCGTCCGAGTATCCGTGGTCTGTAACCGTTGTCAGCAGACAGGACACTATGCCAACAAATGTCCACAGCGATCGGGGAAGCGATCGCGTCTAGTGGCCCTGGGAGGAGGTTCACTAGAGACAGCGGCATTTTCCTCCAAGATGACACTTAAAGGGACAATCACTGTTGGTACTTCCATTCTCACCGCCGACCTTTGCGTGGACTCAGGAGCAGAGGGGAATTTCATGTCCTCTAGCTTTGCTCGCCGTCATGCAATACCTCTGGTGGCGCTTGACAAATCAGTGACTGTCCGGATAGTGAATGGGTCGACATTGCCCTCACAAATTACACACCAGACTGTTTTACTTGCATTGTCTGTATCTCCTTCCCATCAGGAACTTATTTCCCTACTCGTTCTTCCCGAGGGAATAGACGAGATCCTACTAGGTATACCTTGGCTCCGTTTCCACTCCCCACATATAGAGTGGACTTCGGGTAGGATACTGGGTTGGAGTGATGCATGTAGAGGCAGATGTGTCAGGAGTTGTGTTCAGGTTACCACTACGGAGTTACCCGCAGATCTTACTCCACTTCCCAAGCACTACTGGTCATATGCAGACGTGTTCTCCAAGAAGGCTGCGGAGACTCTTCCCCCTCATCGCCCCTATACTGTCCTATCGACCTCTTGCCTGGCGCAGAACCTCCTCGGGAAAGGGTCTATCCCCTCTCTCTTCCTGAGACAGAGGCCATGTCGCAATATATTCAGGAGAACCTGGCAAGAGGGTTTATTAGGAAGTCGGTGTCACCGGCAGGGGCGGGATTTTTCTTCGTGCAGAAGAAAAATGGAGAATTGCGTCCGTGTATTGATTACAGGGGTCTTAACGCCATCACCGTTAAAAACAAGTACCCGTTGCCCCTGATTTCTGAGCTTTTTGATAGGCTTCGGGGAGCAAGAGTATTCACTAAACTAGATCTGCGCGGTGCTTATAACCTGATTCGCATCCGTGAGGGGGACGAATGGAAGACGGCTTTTAATACCAGGGATGGGCATTACGAATATCTGGTGATGCCCTTTGGGCTCTGTAATGCTCCAGCCGTTTTCCAAGACTTTGTCAATGACATCTTCCGGGATATGCTCTCCACCTCGGTCGTAGTCTATCTGGATGATATACTCATCTTCTCTCCAGATATTGACTCCCACCGGAGAGATGTCTGCAGAGTCTTCGACCTCTTACGGGCTAATTCCCTCTATGCTAAGTTAGAGAAATGTATGTTTGAGCTGGAGTCTTTACCTTTCCTTGGTTATATCATCTCAACCCAGGGATTGGCTATGGATCCGGCCAAACTACAGGCTGTGATGGACTGGCAGGAACCTCACTCTCTAAAAGCGGTGCAGCGCTTTATGGGGTTCATTAATTACTATCGCCAGTTCATTCCGCATTTCTCTACCTTGGTAGCTCCCGTGGTTGCCCTCACCAAAAAGGGAGCTAATCCAAAATTGTGGTCTGAAGAGGTCTCCAAGGCCTTCACGTCTATTAAGTCCCATTTCGCTAGAGCTCCCATCCTACATCGCCCCGATGTTGATAAGCCATTTATATTGGAGGTGGATGCCTCGTCCGTTGGAGCTGGAGCAGTCCTTTTCCAAAAGGATGCTCAAGGTCGGAAGCATCCATGCTTCTTTTTCTACAAGACCTGCACACCAGCGGAGAGGAATTATTCCATCGGGGACAGGGAGTTGCTAGCAATGAAGTTGGCCTTCTCGGAGTGGAGACATCTGTTGGAGGGAGCTCGCTTTCCCTTCCAGGTCTTCACGGATCACAAAAACCTGGTATATCTTCAGACAGCCCAGCGGCTTAATTCTCGCCAAGCCAGATGGTCCTTGTTCTTCTCCCGGTTTCATTTCACACTGCATTTCTCTCGGGAGAGAACATTCGTGCCGAGCTCTCTCTCGCTCTGTGGTGTCCTCGGAGGAGGAGGTGGAGGAGCCTCGGCTAATCATCCCCACAGAGAGCCTGAGAACAGTGGCCCCAGTTTCGCTAGAGTCTGTGCCCCCGGGCAAGACTTTCGTGCCTACTAATTTGCGACCGGAGGTACTCTCTTGGGCACATTCGTCCAGGGTGGGTGGACACTTTGGGGCAAAGAGGACATCTGAATTGTTGGCAAGGACATACTGGTGGCCGCATATGGTCCGTGACGTTGGGGACTATGTTCGGGCGTGTGTCTCCTGCGCCAAGAATAAGTCTCCACGACAACGGCCAGCTGGGTTACTTCACCCTTTGCCGGTGGCAGACAGGCCCTGGGAGATGGTTGGGATGGACTTTGTGGTGGGCTTGCCCAAGTCTCGAGGTTGCACCATCATTTGGGTAATCACCGACCATTTTTCCAAAATGGTGCATTTGGTGCCGCTTCCATGGTTACCTTCTGCATGGTCTCTGGCAGCGTTGTTCGTTAGGCATATCTTTCGTCTACACGGCATGCCGGACAAAATTGTCAGTGACCGAGGTCCCCAGTTTGCGTCTCGGTTCTGGAGAGAGCTTTGTCGCCTACTCAGTATTGAGTTAAATCTCTCTTCAGCGTACCATCCTGAGACGAATGGGTTGGTAGAGAGGGCCAACCAGACCTTGATCACCTATCTACGACATTTTGTCTCGGCCAGGCAGGATGACTGGGCATCCTTGCTACCATGGGCCGAGTTTGCACTAAACAATGCTGTGGCTGATTCCACCGGACAAACTCCTTTCCTCCTAAACTACGGTCAGCATCCGTGGGTTCCGGTGCCCATGCCTGTGTCTTCCGCCGACTCCAGGTGGCAGACTGGGCTGTGGAGGCACGAGAAATTTGGGACCGTACCCAGGATGCCATTCAGGCGTCCAAGGAGAGGATGAGGTCTTCTGCCGACGCACATCGGCGCCCCGCTCCAACATTTGCTCCTGGGGACTTGGTGTGGCTCTCCGTCCGTAACATCAGGCTGCGAGTTGAGTCCACTAAGTTGGCACCCCGCTACCTGGGTCCTTTCAAGGTCCTCGAGCAGGTTAACCCTGTGGTATACCGTTTGGCTCTTCCACCACGCCTGGGTATCTCCGACACCTTTCATGTATCCCTCCTGAAACCCGTGCTCATGTCCCGGTTTTCTGAGTCATCTGCCGGGACATCGGGTTCATCTACGGATGACCATGAGGTGAACGCCATCGTAGGGTGTAAGGTGGTACGGGGCAAAAAGTTTTATTTGGTGGACTGGAGGGGCTATGGGCCTGAGGATAGGTCTTGGGAGCCTGCCGAGCATATTCACGCTCCGCAGCTATCGCTGTCTTTGAGCGCAGCGAGGCCCAAAGAAGGGGGGGCCCTAGGAGGGGGGGTAATGTTAGGGTTCTATTTCCCACTGCTGCACAAGGGGAGTCTCGAACCCGTCCCGCTGCGGTCTCCCATTCATCTCCGGCCGCAGTGGAGCCTGCTCAGAGAGACGTCGGTCCAGGCGTCTTGCCCACTCCTCTACTGTGCAGTGACTTGCTGCTGCCTTTCCTGGATCTGCTATTATAGCCAGTGCTGGAGCAGTCGTCTTTGAGACAAAGTCCTGCGTTTTTCCATCTGAGCATGCCCAGAGTGAGATCTCTCATTGGAGATCAGGGGTCACATGTTCAGGTGCTGCAGCGGCTCCTATTGGTCCGCCAGGAAGGTCATGTAGCTACGTTTGTTTGTAACAGCTTCTCATTGGTCCTTGTTCCTGGAAGGTCCTGTAGCTGTTGCTATAAAAGGGTAGCATGGCTGGGCCGCCATGCGCTAATATCAATCATTGTATGCTATGCGCCAGTGTGGTCATGTGTATGTGTGGATAGGGACCCGGCTGAAATAAGCCACTAGAATACCGACTTAATCGGTGAGGAGTTTGGTATGGTAGCTGGTCAGGGTCGGTGTCCTAGATGCCCTAGATTACCGGCATAACCGGTGAGGAGTTTTGATTGCTGTATTCAGGGTCTGGCGTTCAGACGCCATAGATTGCGGGTGACTCCCGCGAGGACATTAGCACATGATCACGCTTTATGAACGCGTAGCATTTAACTGTGTACCTGAGAGCCTGACAGGACACAGTACTTTTTCTCAGCGGCTCTGTGACGTAACAGGGTTCGCTTTCAACGCTAGACAGCGCCCTAGCGTGTTTTCTTTGCCACTCAGTTGTGTCTTGTGAGTGCGCACACATCGCCATATAGCGCTGCGGCTTTCCTTCTAGCGGCTCTGTGGAGTAACAGAGTTCGCACTTATTGCCACAGCGCATTACGGCGTTTATGTTGGCGACTCTGCGGGATTACAGAGTTTGCTTCTCGCGCCATTTCTACTAGCAGCAGGCTCCGCTTGCACGGTGGACCCCGGGCTGCGAACGCACTTATTATTTAAATTATTTTGTGCGTTCCGCCAGCCCTAACAATTAGTCACCAATTTTTTTATTTTCCCAAAGGTAACAGGAGAATTTGGACCACAAAAGTTGTTGTCCAATTTGTCCTGAGTACGCTGATACCCCATATGTTGGGGGGAACCACTGTTTGGGCACACGGCAGGGCTCGAAAGGGAAGGAGCGCCGTTGACTTTTCCAAACCAAAATTGGCTGGAATTGAGAACGGATGCCATGTCACGTTTGGAGAGCCCCTGATGTGCCTAAACAGTGGAAACCCCCCACAAGTGAACCCATTATGGAAACTAGACCCCCTAAGGAACTTATCTAGATCTGTGGTGAGAAATTTGAACCCCCAAGTGCTTCACACAAGTTTATAACGTAGAGCCGTAAAATTAAAAAATCATATTTTTTCCACAAAAATGATCTTTTCTCCCCAATTTTTATTTTCCCAAGGGTAACAAGAGTCCAAAAGTTTATTTTGCAATTTGTCCTGAGTACGCTGATACACCATATGTGGGGGTAAACCACTGTTTGGGTGCATGGCAGAGCTTGGAAGGAAAGGAGAGACGTTTCACTTTTTCAACGCAGAATTGGTTGGACGCCATGTCGTGTTTGGAGAGCTCCTGATCTTCCTAAACAGTGGAAACCCCTAAAAATCACACCATTTTGGAAACTAGACCCCTCAAGAAACTTATCTAGATGTGTGGTGAGAACTTTGAACCCCCAGGTGTTTCACTAAAGTTTATAATGCCCGAGCATGAAAATAAAAAAAACATATTTTTTCCACAAACATGATCTTTTAGTCCCCAACTTTTTATTTTCCCAAGGGTAACAGGAGAAACTGGACCCCAAAAGTTGTTGTACAATTTGTCCTGAGTACGCTGATACCCAATATGTGAGAGAAAACTACAGTATGGGCACACGTCGGGGCTCGGAAGGGAAGTAGTGACGTTTTGGATTGCAGAGTTTGATGGAATGGTCTGTGGGCGTCATGTCGCATTTGGAGAGCCTCTGATGTGCCTAAACAGTGGAAACCCCCACAAGTGACCCCATTTTGGAAAATAGACCCCACAAGGAACTTATCTAGATTTGTGGTGAGCACTTTGAACTCCGAAGTGCTTCACAGAAGTTTATAACGTACAGCCGTAAAAATAAAAAATCAATTTTTTTTTTACAAAAATGATTTTTTCGCCCCCCAATATTTTATTTTCACAAGGGTAACAGGAGAAATTGGACCCCAAAAGTTGTTGTCCAATTTGTCCTGAGTACGCTGATACCCAATATGTGAGAGAAAACTACTGTATGGGTCACACATCGGGGCTCGGAAGGGAAGTAGTGACGTTTGGGATTGCAGACTTTGATGGAATGGTCTGCGGGCGTCATGCCGCATTTGGAGAGCCCCTGATGTGCCTAAACTGTGGAAAACCCCACAAGTGACCCCATTTTGGAAAATAGACCTCACAAGGAACTTATCTAGATGTGTGGTGAGCGCTATGAAACCCCAAGTGCTTCACAGAAGTTTAAACGTACAGCCGTAAAAACAAAAAAATCATTTTTTTTTTATAAAAATGATATTTTTGCCCCCAATTTTTTATTTTCCCAAAGGTAACAGGACAAATTGCACAATAACTCTTGGGGTCCAATTTCTTCTGAGTACGCTGATACCCCATATGTGGGGGTAAACTACTGTTTGGGCTCATGGCAGAGCTCAGAAGTGAAGGAGCACCGTTTGACTTTTTCAATGCAGAATTGGCTGGAATTGAGATCAGACGCCATGTCACAGTTGGAGAGCCCCTGATGTGCCTAAACAGCGGAAACCCCCAATTCTAACTCCAACCTAACCCCAACACACCCCTAACCGTAGTCCCAACCCTAACCATAACCCTAACCACAAACCTAACCCTAACACACCCCTAACCCTAATCCCAACCCTAACCCTAATCCTAACTTTAGCCTCAACCCTAACTGTTATGTTTTGGTAGCTGAGGAGAGCAGGCAAAAACGGCAATACACCAGAGAGGTTGGAATCTACTGGATTGCAGTACCCTGACTAACCACCACAACTAAAGGCAGCTGTGCAGCGTTCCTACGTTGGTCCTAGACGCCTCGTCACAGCCTGAGAGGCTAACTACACCTAAAGATAGAAAGAGGAAAGCTATCTGCCCCGGAGCAGATCCCCAAAGAACATAGGAAGCCCCCAAACATGTAATGGCGGTTAGACAAGAGGAAATACAGACACAGACAGAAAATAGTATGAGCAAACGCTGGGGCCCAATCTGCCTAGACAGAAAAGGATAGGAAGGATATTTACTGCAATCCAAAAAAACCCTAAAAAAAGCCAACGCTACTAATTGCAAAAACACCTGAGATCACACGACCTCTACCACCTAAATTAGTTCTCTGGTGTAACAAAACTAAGCCGCAGCCACAGAAAAAACTGGAAAAGGCAAATGAACAAACAACAGTGGCTGCAGAGTAACCGAGAGGAGCCCAAGCCCCCGGGGAGGGGAACCTGGCCAACCTCACAGAAATGCAGAGAAATATGCAAATGAAGCACAAAAACAAAAAAGAGAAAATATCTTATCTGAGAGCAGGAGAAGAGGCAAGACTCAGCAAGCTTCCAAGTGAACCAGGAAACAACGTTGAGACAAGAACAATTGATCACCGGCAACCATGATAGGGGGAAACCTTCCTTATATCCAGCCAGTCTGTGATTCCTGATTGCCAATCCTCATTGAATGGTTCAGTACTGTTTGTAACCACCAGAGGGAGCTTCTGCTCAGAATTCATTTCTAAAACATTCATAACACCTAACCCTAACTTTAGCCGCAACCCTAACCCTAACCCTAATTGAAAAATGGAAATAAATACATTTTTTAAATTTTATTATTATTCCCTAACTAAGGGGGTGATAAAGGGGGTTTGATTTACTATTTATAGCGGGTTTTTATGATTGGCAGCTGTCACGCTAAAAGACGCTTTTTATTGCAAAAAATAGTTTTTGCATCACCACATTTTGAGAGCTATAATTTTTGCACATTTTGGCCCACAGAGTCCTGTGAGGTCTTATTTTTTGCAATACGAGTTGACATTTTTATTGGTTCCATTTTTGAGCACGTGACATTTTTTGATCGCTTTTATTTCGATTTTTGGGAGGTTAGAATGAACAAAAATCAGCAGTTCATGAATTTCTTTTGGGTTGGCGTTTATACCGTTCCGCATGTGGTAAAATTGATAAAGCAGTTTTATTCTTTGGGTCAGTACGATTACGGCAATACCTCATT
The DNA here is from genome assembly GCA_033576555.1 of Oophaga sylvatica. NCBI lineage: Eukaryota > Metazoa > Chordata > Amphibia > Anura > Dendrobatidae > Oophaga > Oophaga sylvatica. The sequence goes on along the minus strand of JARQOD010005991.1, from coordinate 31,354 downwards.
TAATAACTTTTTTATGTTTTGGCGCTTTTATACAATAAAAACAATTTTATATAAAAAATAATTATTTTTGCATCGCTTTATTCTGGAGCTATAACTTTTTTAATTTTTTGCTGATGATGCTGTATGGCAGCTCGTTTTTTGCGGGACAAGATGTTGTTTTCAGTGGTACCATGTTTATTTATATCGGTCTTTTTGATCGCGTGTTATTCCACTTTTTGTTTGGCGGTATGATGATAAAGCATTGATTTTTTTTAAGGGGTTCACTAAAAGGGTTAACTAGTGGGACAGTTTTATAGGGGGGGTTGTTACGGACTCGGCGATACCAAATATGTGTACTTTTATTGTTTTGTTTTTTTATTTACAGGAAGAAATGAATTTATTGGGGAATTTTTTTTTTTTTCCTTTATTTTGGAAATTTTTTTATACTTTTGATTTTCATTTTTTTTACTTTGTCCCAGTGTGGGACATCACTGTATAATACCAGATCGCTTGTCTCACAGTGTGCACAGCACTCTGTGAGACCAGCGATCTCACAGGCAGTGCAGGACGCTTCCTCAGTGACTGCTCTCAGCAGGCACTGAGGAAGCCGCCTCCCTGCAGGACCCGGCGGCCATCTTGGATCCAGGGTCCTGCAGAGAAGAGGCCTTCAGAACAGCGCGGTCACATCGCACTGTTCTGAGGGCCTCAGGGGAGCACGCAGGGAACCCCCTCCCTGCACGATGCTCCCCTGTGCCCGCAGTACACCGCGATCATGTCTGATCGTGGTGTGCCAGGGGTTAATGTGCCGGGAGCGGTCCATGACCGCTTCTGGCACATAGTGCAGGGTGTCAGCTGTGATAATCAGCTGACACCCGGCGGCGATCAGCTGCGCTCCCCCAGGGAGCGCAGCTGATCGCCTTGGACTTACTATCCCGTACATGGGCAGATTGGCACGGGTTTTATGGACGGGATAGTACGTCCAATGGCAGAGAGGGGTTAAAGAGTATGCCAAGGGGTAAGTGTGCATTAAGAAGAGGCACCGCACACTGGCCAGAACTTGAAAAACATGTAGCAGACATGGTGAATGAGCATCGCCAAAGCGGTTACGTAGTGACACGAAATCAAATACGTTTGCACTTCAGTGGGCCAAATCTAACCCAGATCACAGCAACAGATTTAAGGCCACTGTATCCTGGTGTACTAGATTTATAGCAAGGCATAATATGGTACTGAGGCAAAAGACGAAAATTGCCCAAAAATTACCTGCAGATCTTGATAGCAAGCTAAATAGTTTCCATCGATACATAATACAACAGTGCACTAAACATGGCTATCCGTTAAGTAGTATTGGAAATATGGATGAGACTCCAATTAATTTTGATATGGTTGGAAATAAAACTGTCCATCAAAAAGGTGAAAAAAACTATTTTAATTATAACAACGGGGCATGAGAAGTCCAGTTTTACAGTGGTGTTAGGATGCACAGCTGATGGCGCAAACTGAGACCAATGATTAATTTTAAAAGAAAAACAATGCCAAAACTCAAGTTCCCTGTTGATTGTTTTGTACATGTGAATGAAAAAGGCTGGATGGATGAGGAAGGGGTAAAGCTATGGCTTGATAATGTATGGAGCAGGCGACCAGGTGGACTTATTCAAAAACATAGTCTACTGGTGTGGGATATGTTCAGGGCTCATTTAACACCCAGCACCAAGCAAAGGCTTGCAAGACTAAACACACACGCGGCAGTTATTCCTGCAGGATTGACATCGTTGGTACAGCCACTGGATGTGTGCCTAAACAAGCCATTTAAAGATCGCATTCGAAAACTGTGGAATGAATGAATGGATGGTTAGCGGCGAAATGTCATTCACAAAAGGAGGAAACATGCGTGCTCCACAGTTGGATGTTTTGTGCAAGTTTGTCGTAGAAGTTAATGCAGAAACAGTAATCAAGTCTTTCAAGAAGTGTGGCATATCAAATTCATTAGATGGTATGGAGGAACACTACTTGTGGCAAGATGAAGAGGCAGCCGAAGCTGAGCCCACACCATCTGATACGGAATTCGATCCATACGATGATTGCCTTACAGATGTATCACAAGATGTCATTGATGTACTTATGATATCAGATGACGAAACAGGAGGATTTTGAAGGCTTTTAAATGGAAACTGTCATGCCAGCAAAACCTGTAAAAATACCGTAGTTTGCAGTTATGATGGCCGTTGCCAGCTCGCCAGGGACTTGCCCGGCACTTGCTCTCTCTCTATTGTTTGTTATCTTCCTCCTATCATTATCAGTTCTAGTTTGGTTGACAGCTTAGAAAACAAACAGCATGGCAGCTCCCTTGGGTTTATTGTCTTATCCTTTCAGCTTAAAGCTACCGTCACACGCAGCGATCTCGCTAGTGAGATCGCTGCTGAGTCACTAGTTTTGTGACGCAACAGCGATCTCCCCAGCGATATCGCTGTGTGTTACATTCAGCGACGATCAGCCCCCCTGCTGGGTATCGCTGATCGTCGCTGAATGTCCTGGACATTTTTTTGATCGTTGGTCTCCTGCTGGCCAGCACGATCGCTGCATGTGGCAGGCAGGAGACCAGCGATTAGCTGGTAACCAGCGGGCTGGTATCCAACGTACACTGCGGGTAACTAAGCGACGTTACCCTCCCCGCAGTGTCGCTGTCCTGATCGCTGCCTGAGCTGCCTGTTTGGCAGCTCAGCAACGATCATGTAGCAACACACCAGCGATCCTGACAAGTGCATATCGTTGTCGGGATCGCTGGTGTGTTGCTATGTGTGATAGGGCCCTTAGAGTGAATTAGGAAAAGTTTAATCCACTTGCACTGTTTTATTATACATGTTTGATGATAAACAGCCTTATGTTTATAACTGACATTTTTCTGCTATGTACTGAGTACCTGCATGCCATAAGCATTTGAATTAAAATTACAGTATTGAAATCAAATCTGATTTTTTTTATTTTTTCGTATGTGCGTTGGAAGAGGGGTAGTCTTATACGGTGAGTATATCCCAAACTCTATATTTTAACTGGAAAAGTCGGGGGTCGTCTTATACGCCAGGAAGAAATACGTATTATTTTTAGAGCACCATTAATTCCATGGTGCTGTTTATGAGAAGGGTTTAACAACCAAAATACACATATAATTTACAATGAACCAACTAACAATGACTGATACAGAGGGAAGAGGGCCCTGAACTTGTGAGCTTACGGTCTACAGGATAATGGGAAAGGAGGCAGTAGGTTGGGGGGTTTGCAGCAGTTACGGTGGTGGTGAGGCGACAAGGGTTCATTACAGGTTGTAAACTCTCGTAATGAGATTAATTTTCAAATTCCGTCTGGGGCAACAGAATTAAGGATGAACTGGAGAGGTGCGATAATGTTGTAGCTGAGGTGGGAGCTGATCAGGGCATGTACTAACATTTTATTAGGTTTAGAGTTGAGGAAAGGATGGATTCTGGAAATATTTTTGAGTTGGAAGCAGCAGAAGGTGGTAGTAGCTTGGATTTGCGATTTGAAGGACAGGACAGAGGCTAGGGTTACTCCGAGGTAGTGGAATTCTGGAACAGGAGAAAATGTGATGTCATTATGGTTACAGTCTCTCAATAAGAGCACAAACTTGATAGTTACACATTATGTAATCAATACATATGGGCTTATGCGGCTTATGCATCAATACAGAGGCAAATTACTGTTTGTGAAGGAAACCCGGTTCCTTCCACATCACCAATGTGACGTAACTACACAGTCACAGCTCTCCGGCACCCCCTTTGTCTCTCAGGTCAGTAAGGGAACTGCACCTAGAGCAAATGGCAGCCAGGGAGGATGTCCTGTTACCCACTGGGTATTCTAAGATTCGTGATCAGAGTAAAAGCATCAGCCCAAAATTAATTTTATTGTTTAACCCCTTCCCGACCTCCAACGTACTAGTACTGCTCTGCGGGAGGTGCATTTGTGCCCAGAGCAGTACTAGTACGGCGCCTCCATTTTCCGGTCACAGCGTGGCATCGCGCCGGTGACCTGGTTCCAATGGCTGCTGTCCATGACAGCAGACCATCTCTGCACTTAGCGCCAGGGGGCTGCACTACCCCCTCACATCGGCGATCGCTCTGATTGGCTGTTAAAAGTGAAACAGCCAATTAGAGCGATCGCCGGTGAAATATGGTAAAATATTACAATCCAGCCATGGCTGATGCTGCAATAGCATCGGCAATAGCTGGAGACCCAGATCTGACCTCCCCCACACCGAGTGACGGCGGCGATCGGTCACCGCCATCACTATCTGCTCCCCTCCTCCTTGCCTCCGCTCCCCCCACCTTCTGATCCCACCCTCATCTCCCCCGGTCATGTCCATAGGTCCGTCCCAACGTCCGTCCGGGAATCTTCATGGGCGCCGCCATCTTGGAAAATAGCGGGCGAATGCGCAGTGCGCCCACCGGCCGGCAGATTCCATACATTTATTTTGATCAATGTGATAAACTCTCACAGTGATCAAAAAAATAAAAAAGTAAATAAACGCCCCCTTTATCACCCCTATAGGTAGGGACAAATAATAAAATAAAGAAAATATTTTTGTCTTATTTTCTATTAGGGTTAGGGTTAGAACTAGGGTTAGGGTTAGAACTAGAGTTAGGGTTAGGGTTAGAACTAGGGTTAGGGTTAGCATTAGGGTTAGGGTTAGAATTAGGGTTACGGTTAGAATTAGGGTTACGGTTAGAATTAGGGTTAGGGTTGGAATTTGGGTTCGGGTTGGAATTTGGGTTACGGTTAGAACTAGGGTTAGGGTTGGAATAAGGGTTAGGGTTGGGATTAGGGTTAGGCTTGTGGTTAGGGTTAGAGTTAGGATTAGTGTTAGGGTAGTTTTGTGATTAGGGTTGGGATTATGGTTAGGCTTGTGGTTAGGGTTATGGTTAGGGTTGGGATTAGGGGTGTGTTGGGGTTAGGGTTATGGTTAGGGTTTGGATTAGGGTTTGGGGTGTGTAGGGGTTAGGGTTGTGGTTAGGGGTGTGTTGGGGTTAGGGTTGGAATTAGAATTGAGGGTTTTCCACTATTTAGGCACATCAGGGGGTCTCCAAACGTGACTTGGCGCCACCATTGATTCCTGCAAATTTTGCGTTCAAAAGTCAAACAGCGCTCCATTTACTCCGAGCCCCGACGTGTGCCCAAACAGTGGTTTACCCCCACATATGGGGTATCAGCATACTCAGGAAAATTGCACAACAACTTTGGGGGTCTAATTTCTCCTGTTACCCTTGGGAAAAAAAAATAGGGGACTAAAAAAATTATTTTTTATTTTTTATTTTCATGACTCTGCGTTATAAACTTCTGTGAAGAACTTGGAGATTAAAAGTGCTCACCATACATCTAAAGGAGTTCCTTGGGGAATCTAGTTTCCAAAATGGGGCCACTTGGGGGGGTTTCTACTGTTTAGGCACATCATGGGCTCGCAGACCATTCCATCAAGTCGGCATTACAAAATGTCACTACTTCCCTTGCGAGCCCAAACATGTGCCCAAACAGTAGTTTCCCCCCACATATGGGGTACCAGCGTACTCAGGACAAACAGGACAACATCTTTTGGGGTCCAATTTCTCCTGTTACCCTTGTGAAAATAAAAAATTGTGGGCTAAAAAATAATTTTTTGAGGAAAAAAATGATTTTTTATTTTCATGGCTATGGGTTATAAACTTCTGTGAAGCACTTGGGGGTTCAAAGTGCTCACTACACATCTAGATAAGTTTAGGCACATCAGGGGCTCTGCAATCGTAACATGACGCCCGCAGACCATTCCATCAAGTCGGCATTTCAAAACGTCACTACTTCCCTTCCGAGCCCCGACGTGTGCCCATACAGTAGTTTTCTCCCACATATGGGATATCAGCGTACTCAGGACAAATTGGACAACAACTTTTTGGGTCTAATTTCTCCTGTTTCCTTGGGAAAATAAAAAAATTGGGGACTAAAAGATCATGTTTGCGGAAAAAATATGATTTTTTTATTTTCATGCCAGGGCGTTAAAAAACTTCTGTGTAGCGCTTGGGGGTTCAAAGTGCTCACCACACATCTAGATAAGTTCCTTGCGGGGTCTAATTTCCAAAATGGGGTCACTTGTGGGGAGTTTCTACTGTTTAGGCACATCAGGTGCTCTGCAAACGCAACATGACGCCCGCAGAACATTCCATCAAGTCTGCATTCCAAAATGGCGCTCCTTCCCTTCTGAGCTCTCCCATGTGCCAAAACAGTGGTTCCCCCCACATATGGGGTATTGGTGTACTCAGGACAAATTGCACAACAACTTGTGTGGTCCAATTTCTCCTGTTACCCCTGTGAAAATAAAAAATAGCGGGCTAAAAAATCATTTTTGAGGAAAAAAATGATTTTTTTATTTTCACTGCTCTGCGTTATAAACTTTTGTGAAGCACTTGGGGATCAGAGTGCTCACAACACATCTAGATATGTTCCATAAGGGGCCTAGTTTCCAAAATGGTGTCACATGTGGTTTTTTTCACTGTTTAGGCATACAGGGGCTCTCCTAACGCGCCATGGTGTCCGCTAATGATTGGAGCTAATTTTCTATTCAAAAAGTCAAATGGCGCTCCTTCCCTTCTGGGCCCTGCCGTGTGCCCAAACAGTGGTTTATGACCACATATGAGGTATCTGTGTACTCAGGATAAATTGCCCAACAAATTTTAGGAACCATTTTATCCTGTTTCCCATGTGAAAATGAAAAAACGAGGCTAAAAGAAAATTTTTGTGAAAAAAAAGTGCTTTCTTTTTTTACAGATCAATTTGTGAAGCACCTGGGGGATTAAAGTGCTCACTATGCATCTAGATAAGTTCCTTGGGGGGTCTAGTTTTCAAAATGGGGTCACTTGTGGGGGAGCTCCAATGTTTAGGCACACAGGGACTCTCCTAATGAGACATGGCAACCGCTAAATATTCCAGCATATTTTCCATTCAAAAAGTCAAATGGCGCTCCTTCCCTTCTGAGCCCTGCCGTGTGCCCAAACAGTGGTTTATGACCACAATGAGGTATCTGTGTACTCAGGAGAAATTGCCCAACAAATTTTTGGATCCATTTTATCCTGTTGCCCATGCAAAAATGAAAAAATTGATGCTAAAAGAAATTTTTTGTTGGAAAAATTAAAATGTTCATTTTTTCCTTCCATGTTGCTTTAGCTCCTGTGAAGCACCTGAAGGGTTAATAATCTTCTTGAATGTAGTTTTGAGTAGCTTGAGGGGTGCAGTTTTTAGAATGGTGTTACTTTTGGGTATTTTGTGCCATATAGACCCATCAAAGTGACTTCAAATGTGAGGTGGTCCCTAAAAAAATGGTTTTGTAAATTTTGCTGTAAAAATGAGAAATCGCTGGTAAACTTTTAAGCCTCATAACTTCCTAAAAAAAAATTTTGTTTCCAAAATTGTGCGGATGTAAAATAGACATGTGGGATATGTTATTTATTAACTATTTGGTGTCACATAACTCTCTGGTTTAACAGAATAAAAATTCAAAATTTGAAAATTGCAAAATTTTCAAAATTTTCACCAAATTTCGATTTTTTCACAAATAAATGCAAAAATTATCGACCTATATTTTCCACTAGCATGAAGCCCAACATGTCACGAAAAAAATATCTCAGAATCGCTAGGATCCGTTGAATCGTTCCGGAGTTATTACCTAATAAAGGGACACTGGTCAGAATTGCAAAAAATGGCAAGGTCTTTAAGGTCAAAATAGGCTTGCGTCATGTAGGGGTTAATTGCCTTAAGGGCGCAATAGATAATTACAGAAATATACAGTAAGCTATCCAACAGAATTACAGTGGATTTGCAGTCAGAGTAAAATCTAACAATAAGGTACAAGGCTTAGAGGTATTAAGCTAGAAGTCAATTTTACCAGGCTGTAGGTTGCATGTGGTCGCCGGGAGTTCTGCGGTCCACAGGTAAGAATCTTAGTTGCCGGACAGTCCCCAAAGTGTGTGAAACTGCTCCCTTGGCAGATCTGTCCCTTGTTCCTTATTAGATCATCATCGTCTTGTTCTTCTGTGAGAATAGAGAATCTGCCATCCGCTCACAGTTCTTAAACCTGCTAGGTCCCTCCCCTCGGTGTCAGAGGGTGGGCTAATAATCTCCACCCTTCAGCTCCCTGCAGAACTTATTCCCAATATCTAAGAAAGGGGTTAACTTTCTCCAGGACGATCGGATCAGGACACGAGAGGTACCAGTGAATGCAGTTTGTTTTGCCTGTCGCGTGGAGATCAAACATGGCCCGATTGGCCCTCCACAGCAACCAAATCTCTATATCTCAGGTCCCTGAGCCATCACCGACTCAGGAGTCACACTGTCAGATGCGCGAGGTCCGCAGGATCACGCAGATATTTTTTATGACACCAACCAAAGAAAAAAGGAAAATCGGACCAATATTATATAATATAATCATGTAATAAGTCCACAAAAGTTGAGGGGATTTAAATGAATATAATAATTTATTTAAATAAATAACATTAGACAGACAAAAAGTATATAGGTTAGATTGATACAGCTAATTGTTGGCATATAATAGAGAATATTAAGTATCATACCAGACAGAATAACTGTCCCATGGGAGCATGCCCAGTGTCACAACGTACCAGATAATAGATGATCAAGGACATGTGCTGATATGTAAAAAGTAACAAATAACAGGCTCCAATAAGGAAAGTGCCAGAATATAATCAATAACAGTACATGTCCTATCCACCATTAACAATTTCAGAGTGCCAAACTCAGTGGGTATCGATGTGTGCCAAAAAGCCTCACTAAAAGTTTTTAGCACAATGTAATAGGTCTTGGAGTAGAGGCAAGAAAAGCAAAAAATACATAGCTTTACTTAAATAAGTTGCATTGCTATTTACCTTGTGACATGGTGTAAGCAAATGTGGCAACGCCGATGGGACAGCTAAAAAGCCCTGACGTGTGTTTCACCGTCCTCGGTTTCTTCAGGAGGCATGGTGAGACGTCTAAGGCACGATATATATATAGGAAGGAGCGTGGCCATGAATTGATCGGTGCTCGTTAAAATGCAAAAATATCATGCCCCAATATGGCGCTGAATTGGTATGTTAACAGAGAGGGGGCGTGTTAGGATCCATAACAGCCGAAAGAAAACACCTGCAGCATAAAGATTACAAGTGTATAAATCGGCCGCAGGGGTTAGAGTGACAAGGTCACTAGCGAATCGGCCATGCATGATGGGAGGGAGGATGTACGTCATCCCAAACCATCACCATGGCAGCGCTTCCATGTCCGCGGCACAGCGAGACAAGCACAGCGCACGTCTAGTGCGCTTCTGCGCATGACAGAGGAAGTATAACAGTGAACTGTCACCATATTCCAAGAAATAGCCTGGACAATATAGGTATGATAGCAAGAAAAATAGAAGTAAGAATCCCCACTGAACTGTATCAGGATCACTTTAGAAGGTTGGCATAATGATAAAGTCAGTGTCTCGGCAAATAAATTAGACCTTTTCTATAGTTTATGACGATTGGATTAATATTCATCAATACCTAACACAACTGTAAATAATATAATTATTATAGAATAATTATAAAGTCTTTATTTACAGATAACTGTGATAAATAGTCACAGCATATCTATGAACCACAATAAATATAATAAACTAGTGACTAAAAATTGTTGATCAAAAAAGACTATGACCTATATTGTGAAATACAGATATTAAATACATATAATGACAGATAACACGTAATATCACAAACAATAATTGTCAGAATTTGCACGTTACTCCAAAAACGAAATAAAATATCCTGGTCAAAGAATGTCCAAAATACTGGCAGTGTAGAATTTCAAATATATCTTCCAGAAATGTTGTCAGTCCAAGTATTAACTTGTCCCGATGGTCAGGCTATCGGCTGTCAATGGATCATATATCATTCATGCATCAAAGAATTCAGGCCAATGTATCTCTGTATAAACTGAAGAAAAATAAATTAATAACAAACCAAGAAAACTACAAACCGTGCCTAAAAAAAAAAAAAAAGTTAAAATAGAAAAATGTGAAAAAAATTGTGAAATTTTTTTTTATTAAAAACAATTAACGTCTATAGGAAGGACTTGAAGCTGATAGTTTCGTTCAGGCCATTTGGGACCAATGTCTCCAATATGACCATCCATCGTGTTTCTTTTTGAAGGAGTTTCTGCTTGATATTCCCACCACGTATCCCTGTATAGATTCTATCAATACCTCGGGCAGAAAGGCCTAATGGGGAGCATTTGTGAAAGTCATAGAAATGTTTAGGAATTGTCTTTAACAGTTGTAGATCTGTGCAGTCTGTTGCGTTTTTTATGTCTCTTATATGTTCTTGAATGCGGATTTTCAAAGATCTAGTGGTCATTCCGATATAAATAAGTCCGCAAGGACAACTGATATGATATATGACTGCTTCTGTGTTACAGGTGATGTGGTGCACAACTTTGTACGGTAATTTTTATCTCCTTTAGAATTAGAGAATTCTTTCGTTCGAGTGATGTACTTACAAGCTGAACAATTCCCGCAAAAGAAACATCCCCAAGGAGGACCCTTAGTAACGGAAGAAAAGAGCTGACTTTTTGGAGGTATGTAATGGCTTCTGCATAGGGTATCCCGCAATGTCTTTGATTTACGCCAAGTAATCGAGGGGTGAGAAGCAAGTTGTCCTTTTAGGTCTTTATGTAAGGTTCTTTGTACATGTTTCTTGAAACTCAGTTTTTCCGTCAGCCATTTTGCTTTCTGTCTTGCTGCAGCTATCTTGCCCTCAGTCAATATGGAGTTTCCAGCTTTCATGTTCCCGCCCTGATTCTCTCCCTCTTGCTTCTTAAGCAGCCTCAGCTGAGCAATCAGTGCTTCAGAATCAAGCCTGCAGTGAGCCTGTGACCTGACTCCTGGAAAACCTTGGACTTTGTACTCCAGCTATTTCCTACTGAGGAACTTTGGAACACTTGTGGACTCTGGAAACCTGCTATTTGATAAATCCACGTTTGCATGGAATTACGGTAACAGAGAAGAGATCCTGAACCCGTTGTGGAGAGTTATTGCTGAGCTTAAGTTACTCTGGCCTGCTGTGTCTCCTGCTTCTGTACCTGCAAACTGTGTGACTATTTTGCCACTTGTATGAAGTAATACAAGTCCTTCTATATCAAACCTGTGTCTCATGTGTTTTCCTCGCACCCAAGCACAAGACGCTATATCCCATATGTCAAAGTCAAGGTCCGCGGGCCACATCCGGCCCGCGAATTGATTATCTATGGCCCCCTGGCAGGCGGGGCCCTGAGCAGGCGGGGGGGCCCTGAGCAGGCGAGGGGGCCCACTCGCAGTCTGGTACCCCCGCGCCCGTTAGCGGAGGAGAGCGGTGTCAGCACCGCCACTGGGCCCCCCCCAGCCTGCTCAGGGCCCCGGCAGCAGCTGGCAACAATACTTACCTCTCCCGTGCCTCCGCTGCCGCAGCTCCGGGCTCCAGGGGGCGCCGGCGCTTCCTCTCACAGCCGGCCGCTGAATGACGTCATCATTCAGCGGCCGGCTGTGGCACAGAGCGCGGGGACGCTGAACAGGTAAGACGTCTCTGTGTGTGTGTCTCTGTGTGTGTATGTAGTGCGGTGCTTTGTGTGTGTATGTATGTGTGTGTGTGTATGTATGTATGTATGTATGTATGTGAGAGAGTGCTTGTGTGCTGTCTGTGTGATGATGGCAGGCATTGCTGATAATGGGGAGGCATTGATGATGGGGAGAAGATGATGATGGGCAGGCATTGCTGATAATGGGGAGTCATTGATGATGATGGGGAGAAGATGATGATAATGGGGAGGCATTGATGATGGGGAGAAGATGATGATGGGCAGACATTGATGATGATGGGGAGGCATTGATGATGATGATGGGGAGAAGATGATAATGGGCAGGCATTGATGATAATGGGGAGGCATTGATGATGATGATGATGGGGAGAATATGATGATAATGGGCAGGTATTGATGATAATGGGCAGGCATTGATGATGGGGAGTAGATGATGATGGGCAGGCATTGCTGATAATGGGGAGGCATTGATGATGATGGGGAGAAGATGATGATAATGGGCAGGCATTGATGATAATGGGCAGGCATTGATGATGATGGGGAGGAGATGATGATGATGGGCAGACATTGATGATGATGGGGAGGAGATGATGATGGGCAGGCATTGCTGATAATGGGGAGGCATTGATGATGATGGGGAGAAGATGATGATAATGGGCAGGCATTGATGATGATGGGCAGGCATTGATGATGATGGGGAGGAGATGATGATGATGGGCAGGCATTGATGATAATGGGGAGGCCATGATGATGATGGGGAGGCAATGATGATGATAATGGGGAGTCTTTCCACAGCGCCCTTTCCTGAGCTGTAACAGTGCAGAACGCAGTACAGCGCAGAGGAGAGCTCCATATTTTGTATGGAGCATTATATGGGGACCAGTATCCTGTATGGAGCATTATATGGGGACCAGTATCCTGTATGGAGCATTATATTGGGTCCAGTATTCTGTATGGAGCATTATATTGGGTCCAGTATTCTGTATGGAGCATTATATGGGGGATGGGGGGTGACATCCTGCATGGGGTATTATATGGGTGATGAGGGGGAGACTGTGGTGCCCATAATATTGTATGGAGGACTGTACTGTCCAGTCTGTTCTGTGCGCTGTGAGGATTTGGCAGTTTCTGAGCTATTGTACAATTTACAATAGATATCAGTCATGTAATGGAAGAAGTGAAGTATTTGGCGCTGTACTGTACCCATATTTCTCTGCTGTATCTGTGCATCATGAATCGTGGTCTGTGTTAAAGGGGCCCACTGAGGCTCTTTCGCCCGGGGCCCATAAAAACCTGGAGCCGGCCCTGGCACCAACACTACATTTCCCACAATGCACCGGTAACAGGGCGTCAGTCCGGCCCTCGGCTTGTAGCAAATTTTTTTTTTTGGCCCTCGGTGTGTTTGACTTTGACATCCCTGCGCTATATGAACTGTACACCATACATTACAAGATTCTGAAGCCAAACGTTAGTGTCTGCTGGGTCTGGGAAGGCTGTGTCTGCTGTGACTGTGGATATCAGATGTCCGGTTATACTTTCTGTGATGACAGTGGTTGTGACTTCTCACAACCATTCCAGGTGAGCAATTCCCTTAATTTTACTCTGCAGTGTTACCACAGTAAACACTATGTTTTTTTTTTTTTTCTCTTCCTTCCAGTACTCCTGTCTTAAAAGATCCGGAAGATGGAGGCTCGCATAAAGGAGCTTTGCGGAGTGACTGATACAATCCTTGCAGATATACAGACTATAAAGACCCGTTTTGCAAACCTACAGGACCTCACTAATCACAATTTGCAAGTGTTTGGACAAACTACCCAGGATTTACGAGCCAGGATTGAGGTTCTAGAGGAACGAGTCCAGGCTCCTGCCATAACCCCGAGTTCTGGGATTCCCAAGTTACCCCCTTTTCATTTTGGCGGTGAACGTGAGAAATTCAGGGATTTATTAACCAATGCAATCTTTTTTTTTTCTGCACATGCTTCACAATTTCCCACTGAACGATCTAAAGTGCTTACTATAATCATGTTGCTTACCAACAAGGCTTTGATGTGGGCAAACCCTCTGATTGAGACTGAGGATGAATGTTTGGATCATCTTGATGCTTTCATTTCAGCCATGGGGCAGGTGTTTGATGACCCCAATCGAGGTGCAACAGCTGAAGCAGCCATGTTAACTTTGCGCCAAGGTAAGCGCTCAGTAGCCGAATATGCCTTGGATTTCAGGAGATGGGCCCTTGATACCACTTGGGACAGTTCCGCCAAAAAATCTATTTTTCGAAAAGGGTTGTCTCCACTGATTAAGGATGAACTTGCTCGTGCCGACCCTCCCACTGCGTTAGGTGACTTTATTAACTACTGTATCCGTATTGATGCTCGTCTGACTGAACGCAGGCAAGAGAGATGGTTCGAAAGCAATCGCACTAACCTTTTCCTACCTTCCTCCCCAGCTAAGGAACCTTTGAGTAGGATCACACGGGAACCTGAACCTGAACCCATGCAGGTGGACTCTTTACAAAGACGGGTTAGTGATGCACGCAAAAAACATCGTTTAAAGGAAAATCTATGTTTCTACTGTGGTAAGTCAGGGCACTTCATTATAAACTGCCCCAGCCGTTCTCGTAAGACTACTGCAGCAGTCATTCACTGTGAGTGTTGCAAGAGGAGATCTGTCAGGTCCGAGCCTCAGGCTCCAGAGAGATCTGCAGCAACAGATATTGATTTCTCGGACTTAAACTCCATCACTTCTGAGGACGATGACTGTGTAAACGCTGCAATTTTTCAAGATTCCTCAGCGGTGTACCAGCTGAGTTGTAAGAAAAACAATTCTCATTGCTTCCTTTCCATCAAACTCTGGGTTGACTCAGTCTGGGTGTCTAGCTCTGCTATGATCGACTCAGGGGCAAGTGGAAATTTTATGGATATCTCCTTTGCTCTGAAACAGGGGATACGTTCAGTGAAGAAGGCTACTCCAGTACAGATGGAGACTGTGGATGGCTCCCTGCTGACCTCTGGACCAGTGGATCAGGAAACGGAGCCTTTGAGGGTCCTTATGGGTAAAGATCATCAAGAGAAACTGTCCTTTATGCTTATCTCTTCTCCCCACTTTCCCATTATTCTAGGGCTACCATGGCTGCAGGCTCAGAACCCTACCATTAACTGGGAGACCAAGGAATTACACTTTCCAGAGAAACAGACGAGTCCAGAAGTTTCAGCTTGCTCTGTTCCTAAAGGAACCATGTCAGTCCCTGAACTACCAGCTGTATACCAGGACTATGTGGATTTATGTGACAAGAAGAACGCTGACCAGCTTCCCCCTCACCGTCCATATGATTGTCCAATTGAATTATTGCCTGGAGCAGAGATACCTTTTGGTAAGATCTACCCCCTGGCGGGGCCCGAGCTAAAGGCTTTAAAGGATTACATAGACGAAAATCTAGCCAAGGGCTTCATACGCCCCTCTTCATCTCCTGCAGGTGCACCCATCTTCTTTGTGAAGAAGAAAGATGGATCTCTGAGACCCTGCGTAGACTATAGGGAACTCAATAAGGTTACTATTAGAAACCGTTATCCATTGCCTTTAATCCCTGAGTTATTGGAGAGAGTGCGGCATGCCAAAATTTTCTCTAAACTGGATATCCGTGGGGCCTATAACTTGGTCCGTATTAGACCTGGGGATGATTGGAAGACTGCATTCAGGTCACGCTATGGACACTTTGAATATCTAGTTATGCCTTTTGGTCTGAGTACCGCCCCAGCCACTTTCCAACACTTGGTGAATGACATCTTCAGGGATCTCCTAGATACATTCGTGGTGATTTATTTGGATGATATTCTAATTTTTTCTAACTCCACAGAGGAACATCATGGACATGTGAGAATGGTCTTAGAACGTCTAAGACAAAACCATCTTTACATCAAACTTGAAAAGTGTGAATTCCATAGGACCGAAATTCAATTTCTGGGGTATGTACTGTCTACACAAGGAATTAGTATGGATGGAAGCAAGACCCAAGCCATCAAGGATTGGCCAATTCCTAGAAATGTGAAGGAGGTGCAGCGCTTCATCGGGTTTGCCAACTTCTATAGACGTTTCATTAGGAATTTCTCTGAGGTAGTGTCACCTATCACCCAACTTACCCGGAAAGAGTCTAGGTTCTCCTGGACCCCCAAGCCCAGGAAGCATTTTCCCGTCTAAAGGATTAATTTACCACCGCACCTATCTTAGTACATCCCAACCCCGAACTTGCCTTCATAATAGAGGTGGATGCTTCAGACTGTGCCGTTGGAGCTATACTCTCTCAGAGAACAGGTGAGAAGAATGTCTTGCATCCCTGTGCCTTCTTTTCCCAGCAGTTGTCTTCGGCTGAGAGGAACTACGATGTGGGCAATAGAGAGTTGTTGGCCATTATTGCCGCCTTCAAAGAATGGAGACACCTTCTTCAGGGAGCTGCACAGCAAATAGTCGTCCTGACAGACCATCATAACCTTGAATTTATCAGGTCGGCTAAGTGCCTGACTCCTCGCCAGGCTCGCTGGAATCTTTTCTTAAACCAATTTAATTTTGTCATTTCTTATAGACCAGCATCGCGCAATGGAAAGGCTGATGCACTCTCTAGGATTCATTCAGCAGAGACCCGTCCACTTACTCCTCCTAAGACTATTCTTCCTGACTCTAGATTCCTGGGAGTGATTCATAATCAAGACCTACTTAAGGACATCAAGGAAGCATACCATGCGGATTCCTTGTTGGCACAACCCCCAAGGGACGTAAGTCTTGTCTTTAAGAATGGTGTGTGGATTCAGGGACAACGTCTGTATATACCTGAAACAGTCAGATTGAGAGTATTGCAACTCATCCACGATTCCAAGATAGCTGGGCATAGAGGAATTCTAAAGACACAGGAATTTCTTTCTCGTTTCTTTTGGTGGCCCACTTACAGGAAAGATGTTTTAAACTATGTCACTTCATGTGAAGTCTGTGCAAGATGCAAAACACCTCGCTCCTCACCAACTGGTCTGTTGCAATCCCTTCCCACCCCGTCCCGCCCGTGGGGATCCATTTCTATGGACTTCATTGTGGAGTTACCAACCTCTCAAGGGAAGAACACCATTCTAGTGGTGGTTGATCGTTTAACAAAGGCAGCTCATTTTATCCCTTGTGTCGGCTTACCCACTGCAAAACAGACATCAGATTTGATGATTAAGAATGTGTTTCGCTTACATGGAGTACCGGATGAGGTTATTTCGGATCGAGGGGTGCAATTCACTTCAAGGTTTTGGCAAAATTTCTGTGCCGCATTGGACATTAAAGTAAACCTTTCTTCTGCTTTTCATCCCCAGACTAATGGACAGACAGAACGAACCAATCAGACCCTGGAGCAGTATCTCCGCTGCTTTATCTGCCACCTACAGGATGATTGGGTGGATCTACTTCCACTGGCTGAGTTCTCTTATAACAACTCTCAGAGCGCCTCCACTAAGCAGTCTCCTTTTTACTCCAATCTAGGTTATCATCCTAACATTCTTCCTCGATTTCCCATAGAAACGTCCTTGCCAGCAGTGGCTGAAAGAATCACGTCTTTACAAAAGAATATGGATCTTCTAAAGGAAAATCTGGAATTGGCTCAGGAAAGGTACAAGAAAGCAGCAGATAAATTTCGTAAACCTGCACCAGCTTTCAAGGTAGGAGACTTGGTCTGGCTGTCAACCAGAAATCTTAAGTTAAGGATTCCATCGTCTAAGTTGGGACATAAGTACATTGGACCCTATAAAATCAGTAAAATTATAAGTGCCGTTGCTTGTCGTCTTCAACTGCCCAGAACTATGAGAATCCACCCTGTCTTTCATGTATCCCTACTAAAGGCTGCAGCACCCAATACGTTTCCTGGACGTTCTTCTCCTTGCCCTTACCCAGTGCTAGTCGATGGTCAGGAAGAATTTGTGGTGGAAAGGATTCTAGATTCCAGGTTGTACAGAAATCAGTTACAATATTTGATTAAATGGCAGGGCTACCCAGTGGAGGACAACTCATGGGAACCAGTCAATAACGTTAATGCTCCTCGCTTGCTCCGCCAGTTTCATCAGAGGTACCCAGACAAGCCTGGTCTGAGGTCATCCGGAGGTTGTCCCTAAGGGGGGAGTAATGTAAGGTTCTTTGTACATGTTTCTTGAAACTCAGTTTTTCCGTCAGCCATTTTGCTTTCTGTCTTGCTGCAGCTATCTTGCCCTCAGTCAATATGGAGTTTCCAGCTTTCATGTTCCCGCCCTGATTCTCTCCCTCTTGCTTCTTAAGCAGCCTCAGCTGAGCAATCAGTGCTTCAGAATCAAGCCTGCAGTGAGCCTGTGACCTGACTCCTGGAAAACCTTGGACTTTGTACTCCAGCTATTTCCTACTGAGGAACTTTGGAACACTTGTGGACTCTGGAAACCTGCTATTTGATAAATCCACGTTTGCATGGAATTACGGTAACAGAGAAGAGATCCTGAACCCGTTGTGGAGAGTTATTGCTGAGCTTAAGTTACTCTGGCCTGCTGTGTCTCCTGCTTCTGTACCTGCAAACTGTGTGACTATTTTTGCCACTTGTATGAAGTAATACAAGTCCTTCTATATCAAACCTGTGTCTCATGTGTTTTCCTCGCACCCAAGCACAAGACGCTATATGAACTGTACACCATACATTACACTTTATCTGTTAGAAGAATGGGCCAGTGTTTTTTGAAGATATGATTGATCTCCATCCAATTCGTGTTAAATTTTGCGATAAACCTAGGAGTTGTCTGTTGAGACTGATCTTTTTTAGTTTGAGGTTTTGATAGGAGCTTGTTTCTATCGGTATGAAGTGCATGAGAGAACCCACGGGCAATATCTTTAGTAGGATAGCCTCTGTTCCTAAATCTCTTATGTAGATCTATTGCTTGACCGAAGAGCAGCTCATAATTGGAGCATATCCTGCAAGCTCGCAAAAATTGTCCCACCGGGATGGAACTCTTCAATTTGGGTGGATGTGAAGATCTAAAGTGCAAGAGTGCATTTGTTGCAGTGGCTTTACAATATATGTCTGTTAATATCACCACCTTCTGATTTAAAGATATGAAGATCTAAAAAATCGATGGCTGTTTGGCTATAATGCCAAGTTAGTTTAATATTGAAAGGATTGTTGTTGAGGTGGCTGAGAAATGTGTCAAGCTGCGACGTGGAGCCCTGCCAAATGAAGAACACGTCGTCAATGTAGCGCAGCCACGAGATAACGGAGCCGTGACCGGGTGTCTCAAGGACCGCATTTCTCTCCACAGCCCCTGGAACAAATTTGCCTAAGAGGGCACACAAGACTCCCCCATTGCAGTGCCCCGGAGCTGTAGGAAAGAGCGGTCTTTGAAGACAAAGAAGTTATGAGTAAGCATAAAGTGTAATAAATTCAAAATGAATTGTATTAAATCAACATCCAAATTAGTCATATTGAGAAAAAATTGTGCGGCCCGCATACCGTGGCTGTGCCCGATCGACGTGTACAGGGACTCCACATCGCAGGTGACAAGCCACATATCCTCTTCCAGTATCAGCCCGTCAAGTCTCCTTAGTACATCGTTTGTATCCTTAACAAATGAAGGAAGTGTCTCTACAAATTCTTGTAAATAGAAGTCAGCAAATCCGCATATTGAGAAATTTAGGAGAACAAAAGTCAATAAAGTATCTCATAAAAATAGTTTTATTAATATCATATGCTAAAAAAGTTTTTTTTTACCAAAAATACAAATACATATTCAGACATAAAATATATAGATTTGGATGATATGATCCACCAAACAAAGTAACATGCAAGGATACCAGGGGTTCCTACTTAAAAACGCCACATAACGTGAATGAAATGCAAGCTAATAATGGTAATCAATCTGAGAGCTCCAAAAAGGTGCTACATCAAAAAGATTAAGGCATATAGTTATATATAAACGGTAACATTAACCATTTCCAGTAGGCTGTAACAGACCACAAGGTATCCAGAGACCCTGACGCGCATTTCGTGAGCTCTAGGCTCACTTCCTTAAAGGGGGGGCGTGATCACGGTAATGCTACCGTTTATATTTAACTATATGCCTTAATCTTGTTCTTGTGGCTGACAATGCTTGCATAGGGAGCGCATACTGAGTGTTATCTGTATCTTTGAAGCAGAGAAATTGAGCCTATATACCCAATATGGGAATGGCTATATTCAATGCCTCTGGACCTTAGTTGTAATTAACTTGCGCTCCATACACATGATGTAGCACCTTTTTGGAGCTCTCAGATTGATTACCATTATTAGCTTGCATTTCATTCACATTATGTGGCGTTTTTAAGTAGGAACCCCTGGTATCCTTGCATGTTACTTTGTTTGGTGGATCATATCATCCAAATCTATATATATTATGTATGAATATGTATTTGTATTTTTGGTTAAAAAAAACTTTTTTAGCATATGATATTAATAAAACTATTTTTATGAGATACTTTATTGACTTTTTGTTCTCCTAAATTTCTCATTGATCTATTTAAGTCTGTATCCAATTGTATTATTATTTTGGGTTTCTAATATATCAAATCCGCATATTGGTTCACAAAGACCCCGATGCCTGAGACTATGGGTCTACCCGGAGGGCAAAGGGGGTCTTTGTGAACTTTCGGCAGCAAATAGAAAGTGGGGACAATGGGAAATTCTGGTAATAATGCCTCTCGCATTTGACCTGGAATGACATTAGTTTGTATGCCATGATCAAGAATCTGGGCAAGTTCAGCCCTAAAGTTATAAAGGGGATAGATATTTTTTATGAGTCTTTACCTCGAAAGGCGTGCTCATAATTCATAATCCTAGAATGGAGTCGTAGTGGCTGGGAGAGACAATTGATGTGTTTTCTGTGTCTAGCTGACAGGTATAATCTAATTGAAGCCCCAGTCATCTCCAGGCCCCATGCTGGTGTGGCTCCGTACTAAAGCTTTGAAGTCCTGTTTTGGCCTTATCTACTTAGCATACTAAAAGACCTTGTTATTCAACAGTGGAGCACTAAACCCTGTTTTCTTCAATATGCCTACAGGCCATGGGGGTTAGGAGCAGTTAGCTGCCTGTGGCTCTGTGAACGCAGACAGAATGGCACCTGGGACAGGCCAAGCTCAGACATGAGGCGAGCATTATGCTCCATATCCAAGATGGTGGCTGTTCCTTCATCACACTGTTACATTGCGTTTGTTTGTTATGCAATAATGCTGTGATACAGAGCTTGGAGGTTACATTACAATATGAACAGCAATCAGTTGGCAAAAATCAAAGCCCAACTGTGTAGTTATCGGAAAGCCACTCATTGGTGTTTAGAGCCATTTCTCTCTACTTCTTAATCCTGAACAAAACTTTTTACATTTTCTATCATTGTTTTAAAAAGTTTTGAAAGTTTTCAATGACTTCACAAATTAAAAATGTTTCTTGCACAAGCAGAGCTCCATTACTCAAGGGATGAGTCCCAAATGATTCACAGCTTAATTATATAATAAAGAAATGGTTCATTTATCATTTAAGATACATCTCTAATGGATTCAACAGTTCACACAAATAATGGAACAAGTAGCAGATAAAAATTATGAAGAGTAGAACAGTACCGAACAAAGATTCTTTTCTGGACAAATCTCTGTCCATTAAGTCTTGGGATGAATTAAAGTAGAATACCTCTGCATCCTGGAGACAAATATGGATAATACTTATATACAGTAAGTGACTTTTTTAATATGTAACTGTGATTTTGGGGAAAAAAATAATGATAATCTATGCTTAGAATAGGCCATCAGTGTGAGACGATGAAAGTCTAAGTCTTCTCCTAAGATCAGCAGAATAAAAATTGTACTGCAGCTGCACATGTTCTGATAATCACTGAGGATCCTGAGGGTCAGATCCACCAGTCATAGATTAATGGTCTAGCTAAAGAACTGCGGTGACTTGTTTTAGGGGGCTATTCAGACATCCAATTTTTCCACACACAAGAAAAATGGACCTATTATTCTGTAGGGGGAATTATACAGTGTGGGAGCTAATGCAAGGGCCATTACACAGTTTGAGACCTAGTGTAGGGAGTACTGTGGAGGCCATTAAACAGTGTGAGGGCTTCTGTGGAGGCATCATACTGTGTTTTGCAGGAGCAGTGAGCACATCATACTGTGTATAGCGGAGCTGTGGTCCCACCATACTGTGTATAGGGGAGTTGCAGGGACATCATACTCTGTATAAGGGAGCTGTTGGCCCACCATACTGAGTATAGAGGAGATGTACATGGGGGGACTCAGTGAACATTATATATCAACACCTTTACCTCCAAGGGTGGTTTGCACGTTAATGACCAGGCCAATTTTTACAATTCTGACCACTGTCCCTTTATGTGTTATTAACTCTGGAATGCTTCCATGGATCCTGGTGATTCTGACATTGTTTTCTCGTGACATATTGTACTTCATGCAAGTGGTAAAATTTCTTTGATATAACTTGCATTTATTTGTGAAAAAAACACAGAAATTTGGCGAAAATTTAGAAAATTTCGCAATTTTTCAACTTTGAATTTTCATGCCCTTAAATCACAGACATGTTACACAAAATACTTAATAAGTAACAGTTCCCACATCTCTAATTTACATCAGCACAATTTTGGAACCAAAATTTTTTTTGTTAGGAAGTTAAAGGTTAAAATTTAACCGGCGATTTCTCATTTTTACAAACCATTTTTTGGTGGGACCACATCAAATTTGAAGTCACTTTGAGGGGTCTATATGATAGAAAATACCCAAAAGTGATGCCATTCTAAAAACTGCACCCCTCAAGGTGCTCAAAACCACATTCAAGAAGTTTATTAACCCTCTGTTAGGGTTCGAGTTCCCAATGCTGCACAAGAGAATTCTTGAGCCTTTCCCGCTGGGGTCCCCCATCAGTCTCCAGCCGCAGTGGAACCTGCTCAGCAGAGACATCGGTCCCAACGTCTTGCCCGGTCTAATACTGTGCAGAGACTTGCTGCTGCCTCTCCTGGATCTTCGGTTATAACCAGTGCTGGAGCAGGCAGATTTGGGACTAAGTTTCTTCTTCTGAGCATGCCCAGGGCAAGATCTCCCATTGGAGATCAGGGGTCACATGCTCAGATACAGCTACGACTCCTATTGGTCCTCCAGGAAGGTCTTGTAGCTGTTTGTGATCTGAAGCAGCTTTCTATTGGTCCTTTCTGGAAGGTCTTCTACTCGTGGCTGCTTTAAAAGGTTGTCCTGATCGAACGGCCATGCGCTAGTATCAAACCTTTATGTGCTTTGTGCCAGTATGGTCATGCGTGTGTGGTTAGGACGGCTGAAATACGTCATTACAATACCGACCTAATCGGTGAGGAGCTTGGTATGCTAGCTGGTCAGGGTCGGTGACTTAGATGCCTTTAGAATACCGGCATAACCGGTGAGGAGTTTGTTTGCCATATTCAGGGCCTGGCATACAGACGCCATAGATAGCGCATGACCACTTCCTATGTTCGCTTAGCAGTCAACTGTGTACCTGGACCCAGTGGGGTTTCTCAGTGGCTCTGTAACGCAACAGGGTTCGCTTTAAAACGCTAGTCAGCGCCCTAGCATTTTACTTTTGCTGCTCACTGAAGCTAAGTGAGTTCGCACTTATATATAAACTTATATATAGCGCTGCGGCATTCCCACTAGCGGCTCTGTGGATTAACAGAGTTCGCGCTACGGCGTTTATTTTAGTGACTCTGTGGGATAACAGAGTTCGCTACTTACGCCATCTTACTAGCAGCAGGCTCTGCCTGCATGGTGGACCCCGGGCTGCGAACGCACCTCTCTACTTTATTTATTAGGTGCGCTCTGCAGACCCTAACATAATACTAGCGCCAGGGTCTGGCTAGTAAAATGGCGGATGAACAGCGTTTACAGCTGTACATCCAGCAGCTGGAGGGTAGGTTGGCGGCTCTTGAGCGCACAACCTCAGCTGTGGATGTTACCGCAGTCGCTGTTCAGGCTGCTAGCGTACCTGCAGCCAGTTTGTCCTCTGCCACCTCTGCCCCTACATTGTCCAATCTCCCGCTTCCAGACAAGTTTGCTGGTGACAGCAAGCAATGTCGGGGATTCGTGAGTCAGTGCTCCATACACCTCGAGATTCTGGCTGCACGTTTCCCCACGGATCGGGTACAGGGGGGCTTTGTGATAGCTCTTTTGTCAGGCAGAGAGTTGGAGTGGGCAACGCCGCTGAGGGAGCGCAACGACCGTGTGGTTCAGAGCGCTCCTCGTTTTCTGGAGGCTCTGAAAAAGGTTTTTCTAGGACCTCAGGTCACCCACGATACGGCGCTCCAACTGCTGGCAAGTGTTGTGAATGTGTTAGAAATGAATTCTGAGCAGAAGCTCCCTCTGGTGGTTACAAACAGTACTGAACCATTCAATGAAGATTGGCAATCAGGAGTTACAGACTGGTCTTATATAAGGGAGGTTCCCTCCCATCATGGTTGCCGGTGATCAATTGTTCTTGTCTCAACTGTGGTTCCTGGTTCACTTGGAAGCTTGCTGAGTCTTGCCTCTTCTCCTGCTCTCAGATAAGATATTTTCTGTTTTTTTTTTGTGCTTGCTTTTTGCATTGTTCCCTGCACTTCTGTGGAGGTCAGCCAGGTCCCCTCCGGGGGCTTGTGCTCCTCTCAGTTTATCTGAGCCACTGTTATTTGTTCATTTGCCTTTTCCAGTTTTTTCAGTGGCTGTGGCTTAGTTTTGTTACACTAGAGAACTAATTTAGGTGGTAGAGGTCGTGTGATCTCAGGTGTTTTTGCAATTAGTAGAGTTGGTATTTTTTAGGTTTTTTGGATTGCAGTAAGTGTCCTTCCTATCCTTTTTCTTTCTAGGCAGATTGGGCCCCAACGTTTGCTCTTACTATTTTCTGTCTGTGTCTGTATTTCCTCTTGTCTAACCGCCATTACATGTTTAGGGGCTTCCTATGTTCTTTGGGATCTGCTCCAGGGCACATAGCTTTCCTCTTTCTATCTTTAGGTGTAGTTAACCTCTCAGGCTGTGACGAGGCATCTAGGACCAACGTAGGAACGCTCACGGCTGCCTTTAGTTGTGGTGGTTAGTCAGGGTACTGCAATCCAGTAGATTCCAACCTCTCTCGTGTATTGCTGTTTTTGCCTGCTCTCCTCAGCTACCAAATCATAACAGTATCACCGGCCAAAACTGAAAATTATATGGTACTCAACAGAAGGGAAAAATAGTAAAAGGAAAAGAAAAAGGGAAGTTGTCAGAAATTTTTATTTATTTTTTTCTCTGTTGCATTTTTTCCCTCTTTTTCTCTGGGTGCTGAGGAGAATTTTTTTTTTTTTCTCTCAATGCAGTTTGCACAGTTGTCTGGCCGTGTGGATCATCTTGCCACTGAAGTTCGGAGTATTGCTACCTATCTTGCAGGGTTGCCGGTTGTGGAACCTAGGATCCCCATGCCAGATTTATTTGGGGGATCGAGCTAAATTTCTGAATTTCAAAAATAACTGTAAGTTGTTTTTTGCCTTAAAACCTAAGTCCTCAGGGAACGCAGGATTGGGCTTTTTCCCTGACACCTGGGGACCCTGTTTTGAGTAATGTTGATGCATGTTTTCTGGCTCTGGGGTTATTGTACGATGAACCTAATGTCACTGATCAAGCTGAAAAAACCTTGTTGGCATTAAATCAGGGGCTTGAGGACGCTGAGTTGTACTGTCAGAAATTCCGAAAGTGGGCAGTCCTGACCAAATGGAATGACGATGCTTTGGCAGCCCTTTTTCGGAAGGGTCTGTCAGAGAATGTAAAAGATGTTATGGTGGGTTTCCCTGCTCCCTCTGGTCTCAATGATTCTATGTCATTAGCGATTCAAATTGACAGACGTTTGCGTGAGCGTAGAGGTATGCGTGGAATAGTGTTGCCTTGTGAACCAGCTTCTGAACCCATGCAGTGTGATACAGTGGCTTCTGGGGCACAGCGTCATGAGTTTCGAAAACGCAATGGGTTATGTTTCTACTGTGGTGACGCCTCTCATGCTATTTCAGTCTGCCCTAAGCGGGGAAGACGTTTTGCATGCTCAGTTGTCTTGGGTAGTGTTCAGACTAAATTTCTGTTGACTGTTACCCTGATTTGCTCCCTGTCCACATTTTCTGCTCAGGATTTTGTTGATTCGGGAGCAGCTATTAACCTGATGGATTTTGATTTTGCTAAACGTTGTAGGTTTCCCTTGATACCCCTACGGAAGTCTATTCCCCTACTGGGGATTGATTCTACCCTTTGGCTGAGAATAAACCCAGTTCTCTACTCAGGTGATAATGAGGGTTGAAGCTGATCATCAGGAGAGTTGCAAATTTTTGGTGCTGTATAATCTGCATGACATTATTGTACTAGGTTTCCCTTGGTTACAGTCTCATAATCCTGTTTTGGATTGGAAATCTGTGTCTGTAACCAGTTGGGGCTGCCAATGTGTTAATGCCAAGACTCCTGTTTTTTCTGCCTCTCCCCAGGCTCAGGATGTTCCTGACTTTTTGACTGATTTTTCTGATGTGTTTAGCGAAAGTAAATCTGCATCCTTGCCCCCCATAGGAGCTATGACTGCGCTATTGAATTAGTGCCTGGTAGTAAATTCCCTAAAGGTCGCCTTTTTAACTTGTCTGTACCTGAACATGACGATATGTGGTCTTATATCAAGGAGTCATTGGAGAAGGGTCATATCAGACCATCCTCTTCACCATTGGGTGCCGTTTTTTTCTTTGTGGCCAAAAAGGATGGTTCATTAAGGCCGTGTATTGATTATCGTCTCTTGAACAATATCACTGTGAAATATCAATATCCGTTACCCTTGATTTCTGACCTGTTTTCCAGGGTGAAAAGTGCTACTTGGTTTACCAAGCTTGACCTCAGGGGGGCGTATAACCTTATTCGCATTAAGCACGGGGATGAATGGAAGACGGCGTTTAATACCCCAGAGGGGTATTTTGAGTACCTAGTGATGCCCTTTGGGCTCACTAATGCTCCTTCCGTCTTCCAGTCCTTCATGAATGACATTTTCAGGGATTTTGTGGATAAATTTCTGATTGTTTATTTGGATGATAACTTGATTTTTTCCAATGACTGGGACTCTCATGTGAAACATGTTCGGACTGTGTTCCAGATTTTGAGAGAGAATGCTCTGTATGTGAAGGGATCAAAGTGTCTTTTTGGCGTACAGAGGATCTCATTTCTGGGATTCATTTTGTCCCCATCTGTTATTGAAATGGACCCGGTCAAGGTTCAGGCCATCTGTGATTGGGTCCAACCTACTTTATTAAAGGCTCTTCAGAGATTCTTGGGTTTTGCCAATTTTTATCGTAAATTTATTTGTAATTTCTCTGTTATTGTTAAACCATTGACTGATTTGACCAAAAGGGTTCTGATGTGGTGAGTTAGCCTCCTGAGGCGGTCTCTGCGTTTCGGGAACTTAAGCAGAGATTCACTTCTGCTCCTGTTCTATGGCAGCCTGATGTTTCTCTGCCATTTCAGGTGGAGGTTGATGCCTCTGAAATTGGGGCAGGTGCCGTTTTGTCCCAAAGAGATCCAGAGACCTCTAAAAGTAACCCTTGTGCCTTTTTCACTCGAAAATTTTCTCCAACTGAACGTAATTATGACGTGGGTAGTGTTGAGCGATACGATACCGCAAGTATCGGTTATCGGCCGATATTAGCTGTTTCGGTCTTTCGATACTTAGTTCCGATATTTTCGTCTTATCGGATACCGGAATCGGGATTGTCACTGTCACTGTCAGTGTCCGTCGGTCGGGTCTGTCAGGAGTCAGCGGCACTTACCTGGCAGAAGATCTCCGGCGGTCACGGGCTGGACTGCTTGATGGCCGCCATCATCTTTCCCCGGCGGTCACATGCAGTTTCTCGCGATAACTGCAGTGACTGCTGGGTAATCCCGGCCGTAAAGCAATCAGTCCGATGACGTCACCGCCGGGGAAGCAGGTAATCAGCTGTGCTGCGTCGCGATGACAGGCTCTGCCTGTCATTGCGATGTAGCAGAGCTGGATCGTCGTGGGACTGTCGTTACTATGGACTGCGTCCGACAGGTGGTATACTGTTGGTTTGTTTTTTTTCTTTTTTTACAGGAGATCGATGGCGTCGCAGGAATGAGAGTATAATAAAAGAAATGAAAACTGTGTTGTCTCTTTTATTTCATTAAAAGACTTTTTTCTTGCTTTGTCTTTTTTTTATACATTTAAAAACTTTGGGATTAATAATGGATCGGTGTCTTATTGACACCTCTCCATTATTAACCGGGCTTATTGTCACCGTGCAATCAATGGTGACATTAACCCCTTATTACCCCACTTGCCACCGCTACAGGGCAGTGGGAAGAGCTGGGTAAAGTGCCACAATTGGCACATCTTTTGATGCGCCAAATGTGGGGCTGCTGTAGCCTGGTATTATCAGGCTGTTGAGGGCCAAAATCCATGGGCCTTGACAGTCTTTTAATACCAGGCCGCAGCAGTCTGCATTTTACTTGGCTGGTTAACAAAAATAGGGGGACCCCTACGCCGTTTTTTTTTCAAGGGGATCCCCTATTTTTGTTAACCAGCCAAGCTAAGCAGACTGCTGTGGCCTGGTATTATCAGGCTTGCAAGGTCCATGGATATTGGATCCTTACCAGCCTGAAAAACCAGGCCTCAGCAGTCTGCTTCATCTGGCTGGTTAACAAAAATAGGGGGGACCCCACGCCAATTTTTTTCGAGGGGATCCCCTATTTTTATTAATCAGCCAAGATATGCAGACTGCTGTGGCCTGGTATTATCAGGCTGGCAAGGTCCATGGATCTTGGCTCCTTAACAGCCTGAAAATCCAGGCCTCAGCGGTCTGCTTCATCTGGCTGGTTAACAAAAATAGGGGGGACCCCACGCCAATTTTTTTCGAGGGGATCCCCTATTTTTGTTAATCAGCCAAGATATGCAGACTGCTGTGGCCTGGTATTATCAGGCTGGCAAGGTCCATGGATCTTGGCTCCTTAACAGCCTGAAAATCCAGGCCTCAGCGGTCTGCTTCATCTGGCTGGTTAACAAAAATAGGGGGGACCCCACGCCAATTTTTTTCGAGGGGATCCCCTATTTTTGTTAACCAGCCAAGCTAAGCAGACGGCTGTGGCCTGGTATTATCAGGCTTGCAAGGTCCATGGATATTGGATCCTTACCAGCCTTAAATACCATGCCTCAGCAGCAGGGGCGTACATAGAAATCATGGGGCCCCATAGCAAAAGCCTGAATGGGCCCCCCCCAAAAAAAAAACCCAGAGCCATTGTAAATGTAAAGTGCCAGCACAGTGAGGGGACACATTAAACAAAAAAATGTATTATGCCCCATAGATTGTGCCCCCATAGATGCTCCATAGTATAGGCCCTTATGCTGCCGCAGCTGCTGCAACCAAAAAAAAAAAAAAGACATACTCACCTTTCGTCGCTGGGGGCCATGTGCCGGTGTCCTGAGCAGGGGTGACACCAGGTGCCGATGTCTCCGCTCGCTCAGGGCCCCGGCACCTGAGATATTTACCTGTCCTCTCTCCACTGCTGAGTGCCGCTGTCTTCGGGGTCCTCCAGCAGTGAATGATCAGGCAGAGGGCGCGGCGCGCACTAACGACGTCATCGTTCCCTCTGACCTGAACATTGCAGCAAGAGGACGCGAGCAACGGTGGAACGGGACAGGTAAATATCCCTTATACTCACCCTTCCGCCGGCGCGGTCTGTGCAGCCCTGCTCTCCCACGGTCTCCGCCGCCAGTGTTCAGCGGTCACGCGGGACAGCTCATTAAAGTCATGAATATGTGCGTATTCATGACTGTAATGAGCGGTACCACCTGACCGCTGAACACAGGCGTCGGAGACCGGGGAGAAGAGCAGGGGCTGCAGAGACCGCACCAGGAGGGTGAGTATATAGAAGAACTGTGCTCCCCCTCCCCCGCCGACCCCCTGGTAGTACTGTGTCAGCACAGCTACCCGACCGTCGAGGGCCCCCTCACCTGTCCGGGCCCCATAGCAGCTGCTTGGTCTGCTTCATTCATGGTACGCCACTGCTCAGCAGTCTGCTTCATCAGGCTGGTTAACAAAAATAGGGGGGACCCGACGCCATTTTTTATTCGAAGGGAACCCCTATTTTTGTTAATCAGTTCCCTCTGACGTCACTGATTGTGTCCCTGGCTGACCTGAAGTGAAAGTGGAAAGCAATCAATTAAGCTTTCCACTTCCTCTCCTGTCAGCCAGGAGAGGAACTCATTCATTTGGGGGTTTACTGTGAGGCTGCAGCATTAGCTGCGGTCCCTGCAGTAAACATTAACCCTTTCTGAAGGATTACACCGTGGGACCTGACTGTGCATGGGATAGGTAAGAATAATTTTGCTTTTTTATTTTATTTTTATTACAGGAAATGGTTTTTGCAGTCAAATAAAAGATGGTAAAAAACATGTGTCTTTATTTCATTAAAATGATTTTTAATTAAAGTGTGTGTGTTTTATTTTTATTTCATGCAATAGGATTAATAATTGATAGTTGTCTAATTGACAGCTCTCAATTATTAACCTGGCTTAAGGTCACCTTTCAATTGCAAGGTGGCTTTAACCCCATATTAACCCATTCGCCACCGCTACAGGGCAATGGGAATAGACGGGCAAAGTGCCAGAAAGGGCGAATCTAATTATAGATTTGTCTTTTCTGGGGTGTCTGGGGGCAGATGTTAGTAGCCAGGGGGGGCCAAAAATAATGGTCCCTCTCTGGGCTATTATTATCTGCCCCCATTCGCTGGCTTTGTCTGTCTGGTTGCGAAAATAGGGCGGGAGCCCACGCATTTTTTTTAAACAATTTTACACCTCATATATATATATATATACATGTCATTGAATTTATGACACATATATATATATATATTTATATTTATAGTTCATACACTTCTACATAGTATAATAGCCGCTAATTCAATTGCCGGCTTTTGTGAAAATGCAGAACCCGACATGAAATGACACTTGGTGTACATAGGGTTAACCATGTCTTTTCATGTCCTTTGCTATCTGATTTGCACAAACAATTACATCAGTCTATGTGTGCAAAATTTCACACCTGTAGGGGTTAATTAAAGGTGAAAATTCGTAGCAAAAAAGTCAGTTTTTTTTACAACGAATTTACACCTTTAATTAACCCCTACAGGTGTGAAATTTTGCACACATAGACTGATGTAATTGTTTGTGCAAATCAGATAGCAAACGACATGAAAAGACATGGTTAACCCTATGTACACCAAGTGTCATTTCATGTCTTGTGCTTCTGTCTTTTCACAGAAGCCGGCTTTACCCGGCAATTGAATCAGAGGATATTTTACTATGTAGAAGTGTATAAACTATACATATATGTATATATATATGTCAAAATGACATGTATATTATATATATGTATTCTATGTGTGTATATTTAGTGTTTACAAGGAAATAAAGGTTTTTTTTTAGTTGCGATATTTTGTTCCCATAGCTTTTCATGGGACTTCCGGTATCGGAATCGGATTTTCGCCGATATTTAGTGATATCGGCGATACCATTCCGATCCCATATTTTAAGATATCGAGCCCGTATTTGCTTTAACACTAGAGTGGGTAATCGGGAGTTAAATTTGGGCCCTTTAAGTGGGCTTTTGAAGAGTGGAGACTGGGGGGGAGCAACATCGATTCCTAAAGTATCGGAATCGGACCGGTA
>JARQOD010005990.1:29753-45176 GCA_033576555.1 Oophaga sylvatica | reverse complement strand
ACTGGGGGTGTGGGAGGACTTTCCCCAAAAGGAGTTTGCACAGTTGTGGGGGCCTTTGTCAGCTTGCCCGAGGTCAGAGTATGCGCATACTTGCTATTTCCTTTTTTTGGGGGAACCCCTAGGTTCCCATGCCAATTTTTTCAGGGATCAAAATTTCAAAATTTTCAAAAAAATTTAAAAATTTTTTTTTTGCCTAAAAATCTAAGCCCGGGGAAACGCAGCGCAGCGGTTAAATTATCATCTCCTCCTGCGCCGACCCCGGGGAGGGCTTTTTTCCCCCACAACCGGGGAATCCGTTTTGAGTGATTTTATGCATTTTTTCAGGCTTTGGGTTATTGTACGATGAGCCTAATTCACTGTCAAGCTAAAAAACCCCTTTTGGCATTAAAAGGGTTTAAGACGCTGATAAACGTCAAGTTCCGTAGGTGGGCAGTCCGACCAAATGAATGACACGCTTTGGCCCCATTTCCGGAAGGTCTGTCGGAAAAAAAAAAAAGTTTGGGGGGATTCCCCCCCCCCTCTGGTCTCAATATTCTATGTCATTAGCGATTCAAATTGACAGACTTTGCGTAGCGGGAAGTATGCTTGAGTGTGTTCCTTTGAGCCAGCGCTGAGCCCTGCAGTGGGGGGGGGTGTCTGTGGCCAGCGTCATGATTTCAAAAGCGCAATGGGTTTTTTTCTACGTGGTGATGCCCCCAAAGCTTTTTCATCTGCCCAAAGGGGGGGGAAGACTTTGCACGCTCATTGTTTGGGGGTAGTGTTCAACTAATTTTTTATTAACTGACTCTTATGCTCCTTCCCCTTTTTTTGCTCAGGCTTTCTTGATTCGGACACTTTAACCTAGGATTATATTTTTGAAAAACTTGTGGATTCCCCTTTGATACCCCTACAAAAATCTTCCCCCTACTGGGGATCGATTCTACCCCTTTGGCTGAGAATAAACCCCTTTTCTACCAGGTGATAAAGGGTTAACCCCGACACCAGAGTGCTAAAAAATTTTGTCTAAAAAACGCATGACAAAACGTGCTGGTTTCCCTTGTTACAGTCTCAAAACCTTTTTGGGGAATGGAAATCTTGTCTTAACCATTGGGGGCCCCAAAGGGGTTTAATACCAACACTCCTGTTTTTTTCTCCCCCCCCCCCCCGGGCTGAGGATTTCCTGCTTTTTTGTTTGATTTTTCTGATGTTTTTAGCGAAAGTAAATCTGCTCCTTACCTCCCCAAGGACTGACTGCCATTAAATTTAGGCCATAGAAATTTTCCCAAAAGGGCCCCTTTTAACTTGTCTGTACCTGAACTTACCAATGGGGTCTTTAAAAAGGAATCTTGGAAAGGGTCATACAACCACCTCTTCACCCTAGTGCCGTTTTTTCTTTGTGGCCAAAAAGTGGTTCTTTAAAGGGCCCGTGATTGATTATCGCTCTTGAACAATATTACTGTGAAATATCAATACCCTACCCTTGATTTTGACCTGTTTCCAGGGTGAAAAACGCTACTTGGTTTCCAAGCTTGACCTCAGGGGGCGTAAA
Source organism: Oophaga sylvatica (assembly GCA_033576555.1). Classification (NCBI taxonomy): domain Eukaryota; kingdom Metazoa; phylum Chordata; class Amphibia; order Anura; family Dendrobatidae; genus Oophaga; species Oophaga sylvatica. Next base: position 43,648 of record JARQOD010005990.1, on the reverse strand, counting down.
CCTTATTGCATTAAGCACGGGGATGAATGGAAGACGGCATTTAACACCCCTAAGGGCATTTGAGTCCCCCTTGTGATCCCTTTTGGCTCACTAATGCTCCTTCCTTTTTCCAGTCCTTAAAGAATGACATTTTCAGGGATTTTGTGGACAAATTTCTATTGTTTTTTGGATATCTTGATTTTTTTCTAATATGGGACCTCATGTGAAACATTTCGAACTGTGTTCCAGATTTTGGGGAGAGAAAGCTCGTAGTGAAGGGATCAAAGTGTCTTTTGGCGTACAAAGATCTCATTTTTTTGGGGTTCATTTTTCCCCATCTGTTATTGAAATGGACCCGGGCCCAAGGTTCAGGCCATCTGTGATTGGGTCCACCACTTCATTAAAGGCCTTCAGAGATTTTTGGGGTTTCCAATTTTTATCGTAAATTTAATTGGAATTTCTCTTTATTGTTAAACCATTAACGATTTGACCAAAAGGGGTTTTGATGTGGTGAATTGCCTCCTGAGGCAGTCTCTGCTTTCAGGAACTTAAGCAGAGATTCACTTCTGCTCCTTTTAAAAAGGCAGCCATGTTTTTTCTGCCATTTTGGAGGTTTAAAGCCTCTGAAATTGGGCAGGTGCCGTTTTGTCCAAAAAATCCAGAGACCTCTAAAAGTAACCCTTTGGCCTTTTCTCCGAAAATTTCTCCTACTGAACTAATTATGACGTGGTAATCGGGAGTTTTTGGCCATGAATGGGCTTTTGAAGAGTGGAGACATTGGCTGGAGGGAGCCAAAAAATCAGGTGGGGTCCTTAGGACCATAAGAATCTGGTCCCAAACTGGAATCTGCCAACGACCAATCCTAGACAGGCCCCGGTGGGCCTTGTTTTTTTCACACGTTTTAATTTTGTGGTTTCCTTTCTTCCTGGCACTAAGAATGTTTAAAGGGGGATGCCTCTCGAGGAGTTTCCTTGCGGACTCCCCTGAGCTATCTGATCCCCTGTTATTTTGAAGGAGGGGGGTAAGTTTTTTTCCGCCATCCGCCTAATTTTGAGACTTGCTCGGAGGGGTTGTCAGGAGGATAGGCCCGAGCGCTGCCCTTTGGAAAATTGTTTGTCCCGACCAATGGAAAAAGAGTGTGATGTCTGAGATTCATTGTTCCGCATTGGCTGGGCATCCCGGAATTTTTGGTACCAGAGACTTGGTTAGTCGGCCTTTTGGTGGCCTACCTTGTCTCGCGATGTCGGGAATTTGTGCAGTCCTGCGGGACTTGCTCTCGCTCCAAGCCTTGCTCTCGCTCTAGTGTTGTTGATGCCATTGCCTGTGCCCAAGAGACCATGGACCCATATCTCTATGGATTTCATTTCCGATCTTCCTGTTTTCTCAGAGAATGACCACCATCTGGGTAAATTTGTGATAGGTTTTCCAAAATGAACATCTGTGCCATTACCTAAGTTGCCTTCCTCCTCTGAATGGTGCCGTGTTCCTTCAGCACGTGGTTCGTTTACACGGCATTCCTGAGAACATGTGTCTGACAGAGGAGTCCAGTTTGTTTCCAGATTTTGGAGGACTTTTTGTTCTAAACTGGGTGTTCAATTGTCTTTCCCTCGCATTTCATCCTCAGACCAATGTCAAACTGAGAGAACAAACCAGACATTGGAGACTTATCTAAATGCTTTGTGTCTGCTGATCAGGATGACTGGTCTCTTTTTTGCCTTTGGCTGAGTTTGCTCTTAATAATAGGGCTAGCTCTGCCACTTTGATGTCTCCGTTTTTCTGTAATTCTGGGTTTCAACACCCTCGATTTTCTTCAGGACAGACGGAGGCTTCTGTCTGTCCAGGTGTTGACTCTGTTTTGTTGAGCGTATGCATCAGATTTGGGACCAGTATGGAGAGGTTGTCCCTCTCTCAGGAGAAGGCCCAGCGGTTTGCTAACCGGCATAGACTTATGGTCCTCGTTTAAAGTGGGGACTTGGTCTGGTTGTCCTCAAAGAATATTCCTATATAGTAGCAACTCCTAAATTTAAGCCTAGGTCATTGGACCTTATAAGATCATGGAGATTATTAATCCTGTTTTCTTTTCGTTTGCTTCTTCCAGGACATTTAAGATCCATAACGTGTTCCACAAGTCCTTTTGAAGAGGTTTGTTGAGCCATGTTCCTGCTGCTGTTCCTCCTGACCCTGTTTTTGGTTGAGGCAATCTGGAGTATGTGGTTGAGAAAAATTGGATTCTCGTTTTTCTAACGAAGACTCCAGTATTTGGTTAAATGGAGAGGTTATGGTCAGGAAGATAATTCTTGGGTGTTTTGCTTCGGACATCCATGCTAGAGACTATCCGTGCGTATCATGGAACTCATCCTGACCGACCTGGTTGCTCAAATGAGGGTTCTGTGACCCCTCCTCAAGGGGGGTACTGTTGTGAATTGGTTTGAGATGATTTCTGAGCAGAGGCTCCCTCTGGTGGTTACAAGCGGTACTAGTGAGGATTGGAATCAGGTGTTACTGATTGGTCTTATTTAAGGGAATCATTTTCCCATCAGGGTTTGCCGTGATCAATTGTTCTGGTCTGAATCCTTCTTTTCCAGTTTCCCTTGTAGCCTGCTGTGTCGTGTCTGCAATCTCCTGCTATCAGATAAGACAATTTCTTCTTTTGTGTTTTTGCTATATTTTTGCATTTTGTCCTGCACTTCTGTGGGGCCTTGGTCCCCTCCGGGGGCTTTTGCCCTCTCAGTTTGGTCCAGCCACTGTGTTTTTGTACTTTTGCTTTTTGCAGTTTTTTTCAGTGGCTGCTGTTTTTGTTACACCAAGAACTAATTTAGGTGGTAGAGGTCGTGTGATCTCAGTGATTTTGAAATTAAGTAAGTTGTGTTTTTCAGGTTTCTGGGATTGCAGTAAGTGCCCTTCATATCCTTTTCTATTTAGATAGTTTGGGCCCCACGTTTGCTCATACTATTTTCTTTCTGTGTCAGTATTTCCTCTTGTCTAACCGCCATTACATGTTTGGGCTTTCTATATCTTTGGGGTTCTGCTCCGGGGCAGATAGCTTTCCTGTTTCTGTCTTTAGTGTATTTAGTTTCTCAGGCTGTGACGAGGCGTCCTAGGACCAACGTGGAACGCTCCACGGCTGCCTCTAGTTGTGGTGGTTATCAGGGTACTGCAATCTCATAGATTCCAACTGCTCTGGTGTATTTCCTTTTTTACCTGCACTCCTCAGCTACCGTAACATAACAGGCTCCCTTTTCTGGGAGTAGGTAAACCACTTTTAAAGCGGGAGCATCAGGAACAGGTTTTGTCTTACATTGCCAAAACAGCCTCCAGCTGTATCCCTCCTCTTCTGAAGTTTCAAAAGCTCCAAGCACTGAGTCGTCAGTGGCAGCTTCTGGTCAGGAACAACCCTTTCCTTGTGTCCTTCACCCCCAACAAAAGTGAAGGATGCGGCAGCCCCACACTTCAATACTCCCCTGGAGCTCTTTTCACATACCATGCCGGGTTATCAAGACAAATCCTGAATTCCTATCCAAGAAGAATCTGACATGGAGTTGCACTGATGCACCGCAACTGCTATCTGATTCTGCTGTACATTCACCATAGCACTGCATTGCCCTCGCAGTCTACTGGGCCAGAATCTGTCCTGATGAAACTCAGGTGCCCCTTCCCGCATACGATACCACCTTATATGGTGACACAGAGGAAGGTGCAGATGAAATTGGAGAGGAGGGATGGATGACCAAATTGTTGACCCGGATTTGGCATCCATTAGGAGAAGAGTGTGCCACTGGCAATAGCTCAAAAGAGAAGGAGGATCCGCGGCAGGCATCGACATCGCAGCTGTGGTTTATCTGGCAGGCCCATAGCAGTCAAAAACGTGTAAAGAAAATAAAAAGAGTTGCAGGACAGCTTGCCAGACAGTCAAATTAGCACAACGTGCAAGACCTGAAAATTTATCCCATAGTAGGAAGAGTGCAGTGTCGCACTTTTTGACCAAAATCCATTGATGAGGCAAAGTTATCTGTAAGAAGTGCGGAAGGACCTTTAGCCGAGGGAAAAATCTCCAAAAATTGAATACCATTGCATGCTTAGACTTTTAAACACCAATGCACTTGCAAGCGTGGATGGACTACAAAACCTCACTGGCTTTGAACCCTACATTGCCAAACTGATCTCATTAGAGATGATGCCCTTCAGTTTGGTTGAAAGCGCAGCGTTCCGAGAGCTCATGGCCTACCCTGTCCCACACTATGACCTACCCAGTTGGCACTTCTTTTCTAGAAAAGCCATCCCTGACCTCCACCTGCATGTGAAAGACCGCATTGTCCATGCACTTAAACAATCAGTGAGTGGAAATATGCACCTCACAACAGATGCATGGGCCAGTAGCATGGCCAGGGCCGTTACATGTCCATCACTGCGCACAGGGGACAGCGGCGGTGGGACAGTGCTGCCTAGCCCACGTATAGGCAACAGTTGGCTGTAGGCGTTTGACCCTCTTCCTCTCCTCCTCCTCCAGAAGCAAAAGCTCGTCGACAGAGCGCAGTTGCACGAGCACTCCATCCGCAGCTGCCAGTGTGCCACACAGTGTCCCACATCGATCAGCTAGTGGTAAGCGTCAGCAGGCTGTTTTAAAAGATGATGTCTTTGGGCGACAAAAGACACACCGCGGAGGTACTAGCCGACTACTTGCAGTGAGAAACTGAGTCATGGCTGCGCAGTCTACATCTTAGCCAGGCAAGGTAGTCAGTGATAACGGCCGTAATTTTGTGGCGGCCATAGCCCTGGGAAAACTCAGACACATACCTTGCCTGCTCACACCTTGAACTTGGTGGGTGCAGTGCTTCATAAATAATTATCCGGAGTTACCAGCCCTGCTCCATAAGGTGCGTAGACTGTGCTCGCACATCCGCGCTCGCCCCTAGACTCCAGTCGTATGCAGAGCCTGCAGCGATCACTCACCACCTCCCCAAGCACTGCCTAATCATAGACGTTGCAACAAGGTGAAACGCCACCATGCACATGGTTGAGAGGCTGTGCAAACAGAGGCAGGCTGTAATGCATTTGTGGGAGGATCCATGGGAAGGCAGTTTGAAGGCGGACATGGAGTTGTCAGATGTGCAGTGGTAAAAGCTGAAAGACCTCTGTGAAGTCCTTCAGTTTTTGAGGAATGCACACAGCTGTAAGCGCAGACGACGCTATCATAAGCATGAGCATCCCACTTATGCGTCTGCTCATTCAAACTTTGACGGACATTAAGGATTAGGCATCTGCAGCGGAGGAGGAGGAGGGAAGCCTTCATGACAGTCAGCATTGTCTGCTCAGAGAACTGTCCTTGAGAGTGGAGTAAGAAGAGGAAGAGGAGGAGGATGTGGATGAGGGGGATGATTATTTTGGGGAAGATGATGCTTCTCAGGGGCAAGAGAAAATGTGGCTTGCCAAGGTCAGGTACATGGTTTGTGTGTGAATGGAGGGATGTGGATTTGACAGAAAGTGCTCCTCCACCTACCACTGGCAGTGCATCATTGACACCTGGAACATTGGCCCACATGTGTGATTATGTCTTGCGGATCCTAAAAAGGGACCCCCCATTGCCAAAATTATGAAGGATGATGACTACTAGTTGGCCAGCATCCTCGATCCACGCTACAAAGGCAAATTACAGAACATCATGCCACAGGAAAACCTAGAGCTAATATTGGCGAACAAACAAGCAACTCTGGTAAACCGGTTGTAAGAGGCATTCCCACACACAGCAGCGGTGCAGGTTCTACCACAAGCCGTACTGGGCCAAATGGAAGAGGTGTCATGGTGCACACTGCCGAAGTGACGTTGGAGACAGGGGCTTCATGACCATGTTGTGGACTGATTTCTCGAGTACCGCTCACACGTCTGGTAATACTGTATCGATACTACAGACAGGAGACAACAGTTGTCAACTATGGTTCAAAATTACCTCTCATCCCCTATCGATGGTCTCCCTTACAGTCATTCCCCTTTGACTACGGGCCTGTAAACTGGACACCTGGCCTGAATTGGCACAATATGCCTTACAGGAGCTCGCTGCCCTGCTGGTATGTGTGCTATCAGAAAGAGTCTTCAGTGCTGCTGGATCAATCCTGACAGAAAGAAGAACCCGGCTGTTGACCCAAAATGTAGGTGATCTCACCTTCATTAAAATGAACCATGCCTGGGTTTCAAAGGATTTTCTACCACCTTCCCCTGATGACACATAGGTTGCTAGCAAAATGGCTCGCTTTGTCCTCCTCTTCCTCCGACTTCTCCAATTCCTCCATTTGCAGCTGCTGAACGTCCAGCCTACACCTCAACATATGACAGTTTTTCCACCTCCCTAACTGGGCTGTACGCCCCCCAGGGCCGGGGTCACACCTGGCGCACCCGGGCAAGTGCAGGTGCCCTGAGCAGGTGAGGGGGCCCCACTCGCTGTCAGAGACACTGGCGTACTATGAGGGGCCCTGTGCCAGTTCCCACCACCCACAAGTTTGCCCCCCCTGCTAGCTCAGGGCCCCAGCACTTGCAATACTTACCTCTCCCTGCTCCACCGCTGTGTTGTCTTCCACGTTTCCTGACAGTGACATTCAGGTCAGAAAGCGCGATGACGTCACATCTGTGCACCCTCTGCCTGAACAGTCACAGTGCAGAGAGCTGGAAGATGGAGACGCTGAGGAGTCCAGACTAGAGCAGTGCCCAGCGAGGAGAGGTATTTCATTTTTTTTAATGGTTGGATTAATATATGGGGAGCATTATACACTGGAGCATCATATATGGGACCCATCATATACTAGAGCATCATATGGGGTTCATTATTTATGGGGCATCACATAGAGTATGGAGCATCATATGGAGCACATATGGGGCCTATTCTGTATGGAGCATTATATGGAGCCCATTCTGTGTGGAACAATATATGGGCCTCATAATTCTGTATAGAGCAATATATGGGGCTCATTATTCTGTATGGCTCACTATGTGTGCCCATAATACTGTATGGAGGACTTTACTGTTGTTTTTGAGCTATTGTAGAATTTGAAATAGATATCAGTCATGTAATGTAAGAAGTGAAGTATTTGGCATTGTACTATACCTATATTTCTCTGCCGTATCGGAGCATCATGAATTGTGGTATGTGTTAAAGGGGCCCACTGAGACTCTTTGGCCCGGGGCCCACGAAAACCTTGAGAGAGCACTGCCCCCCCACAACTTTAGCCAAATAACCCCCAGTTTTCAATGCGTTACTATTATTATAAAGTTAAGGTTGCTAAGCTTAAGTAATAAGAATTGATGTAGTTGGCATTGAAATGGGCACTGTAGGTGTGTTTACTGTCCTCCACTCCCTGCCGACTTTTATTCCCCATTGACTTGCATTGGGGTCTGATTTTTGACTCCGACCCGACCATTTCCGTTAGTCGGCCGACTTCGTTCGACTCGACTTTTGAGAAAGTCGGGTTTTACGAAACCCTACTCGACCCGAAAAAAGGCAAAGTCGCTCATCTCTAGAAATAACTTGAAGCTGACAAAAGTAATAATAAAGCAAAAATCTATGAAAATGAAAAATGAAAGTCACACTGTTAGGGTCTGCGGAACGCACCAAATATAAGATGTGGAGAGGTGCGTTCGCAGCCGGGGTCCACCGTGCAGGCGGAGCCTACTGCTAGTAAGATGGCGCAAGAAGCGAACTCTGTTATCCCGCAGAGTCACCAAAATAAACGCCGTAACGCACTGTGGCAATATGTGCAAACTCTGTTAATCCACAGAGCCGCTAGAAGGAGTGCCGCAGCGCTATATGGCGATGTGTGCGAACTCACTTAACACAACTGAGTCGCAAAATAAACACGCTAGGGTGCTGTCTAGCATTGAAAGCGAACCCTGTTACGTCACAGAGCCGCTGAGACAAACTTCTGTGTCCTGTCAGGCACCCAGGTACACAGTGAACAGCTAAGCGAACATAGAACGTGATCATGCGCTAATGTCCTCGCGGGAGTCACCCGCAATCTATGGCGTCTGAACGCCAGGCCCTGAATACGGCAATCAAACTCCTCACCGGTTATGCCGGCAATCTAGGACATCTAGGACACCGACCCTGACCAGCTAGCATACCAAACTCCTCACCGATTAAGTCGGTATTCTAGGGGCTTATTTCAGCCGGGCCCTAACCACACACACGCATGACCACACTGGCGCTAAGCATATAATGATTGATATTAGCGCATGGCGGCCCAGCCATGCCACCCTTTTATAGCAACAGCTACAGGACCTGCCAGAAACAAGGACCAATGATAAACTGTTCCAAACACATGTAGTTTCATGACCTTCCTGGCGGACCAATAGGAGCTGCTGCAGTACCTGAACATGTGACCCCAGATCTCCAATGAGAGATCTTACCCTGGGCATGCTCAGAAGGGGAAACGCAGGACTTCGTCCCAAAGACGTCTGCTCCGGTACTGGCTATAATAGCAGATCCAGGAGAGGCAGCAGCAAGTCTCTGCACAGTACTGGAATGGGCAAGACGCTGGGGCCGACGTCTCTGCTGAGCAGGCTCCACTGCGGCCGGAGATGAATGGGGGACCGCAGCGGGACCGGTTCGAGACTCCCCTTGTGCAGCAGCGGGAGCTCGAACCCTAACACACACATTGTGTTTCAACCATGCTTACATAGAATAGTTAAAAAAATAAAACTCATGAAAATGGCATGGACAGAAATGATGGTACCCGTGAAAATAATATGACAAAAGGGACATGTTAAATCAAGGTGTGTCATCTAATTAGCATCACAGGGGTCTAAAATCTTGGAATCAGTGAGTGGGCCTGTATAGAGGGCTCCAGATACTCACTGTGCTGTTTAGTGACATTGTGTGTATCACACTCAACATGGACCATAGAAAGCGAAGGAAAGAGTTTTCTCAGGAGATTAGAAAGAAAATTATAGACAAACATGTTAAAGGTAAGTTATTAGCTCCATGCAGCTTGATGTTCCTGTGACTACAATTGCACATATTATTCCGAAATTTAAACTCCATGGGACTGTAGCCAAACTCCCTGAACGTGGCCGCAGGAGGAAAATTGATGACAAATCAAAGAGACGGATAATACGAGTGGTAGCAAAGAGCCCAGAAAAACTTCTAAACAGATTAAAGGTGAACTTCAAGCTCAAGGAACGTCAGTGTCAGATCGCACCATCCGTCGTTGTATGAGCCAAAGTGGACTTCATGGGAGACGACCAAGGAAGGCACCATTGTTGAAAAAAAATCATAAAAAAGCCAGACTGGAATTTGCCAAACTACATGTTGACAAGCCACAAAGCTTCTGGAGAATATCATATGGACAGATGAGACAAAAATGAAACTTTTTGGCAAGACACATCAGCTATATGTTCACAGACAGAAAAATGAAGCATATCAAGAAAAGAACACTGTCCCTACTGCGAAACATGGAGGAGGCTTTATTATGTTCTGGGGCTGCTTTGCTACATCTGACATCGGGTGTCTAGAATATGTGCAGGGTACAATGAAATCTCAAGACTATCAAGAGATTCTAGAAAGAAATGTGCTGCCCAGTGACAGAAAGCTTGGTCTCAGTCGTAGGTCATGGGTCTTGCAACAGGATAATGAACCAAAATACGCAGCTAAAAACACCCAAGAATGGCTAAGAGGAAAACATTGGACTATTCTGAAGTGGCCTTCTATGAGCCCTGACCTAAATCCTCTTGAGCATCTTTGGAAAGAGCTGAAACATGCCACTTGGAATAGGCAACCTTCAAACATGAGACAACTTGAGCAGTTTGCTCTTGAGGAGTGGGCCAAAATGCTGGTCGAGAGGTGCTGAAGTCTCATAGACAGTTACAGAAATCATTTGATTGCCGTGATTGCTTCAAAAGGTTGTGCAACAAAATTTTAAGTTAAGGATACCATCATTTCTGTCCAGGCCTATTTCATGAGATTTATTTTTTTTAATTCTGTGGAAGCTTGGTTTAAAAGCATGACTTTCATTTGTTCATTTTCATATGTTTTATTTATTATTACTTTGTCAGATTCAAGTTATTTCAGTCACTATTGTGGGTTTTTCTGTCATTAAACGAGGGGTACCAACAACTTTGACCGTGTGTATATAATTTCATTTTTAACATTTTAAAAATTACAGAAAGGAAAATAGGCCAATGCAAAAGTTTAGGCACCCTTGGTTATTTGTGTAATCAGATAACTTTGACCATGGTTTCAGACCTTAATTAGCCTGTATGGGTTATGGGTTGTTTACTTTTTTAATAAGGAAAGGCCAGGTAATGCAAATTTCCCAGCCTTATAAAAACCCAGCCTCCTCTAACCTTCTACCAAAAAACTGCAGCTATGGGTGTTTCTAAGCAGCTGCCTAGCACTCTAAAAATGAAAATGGTGGAGGCCCACAAAGCAGGAGAAGGCCATAAGAAGATAGCAAAGCAATTTTCAAGTTGCCCTTTCCTCGCTTCAAAATATAATTAAGAAATGGCAGTTAACAGGAGGTCAAGAAAAGGTTTGTACAATCAAGCAAAATTTCAGTGAGAGCTGCTCATAAGATTGCTAGAGAGGTAAATCAGAGCCCTTGCTTGACTGCAAAAGACCTTCAGAAAGATTTAACAGAGTCTAGAGTTGCACTAGATTGTTCTAGTGTTCAGAGACACCTGTACAAGTATGGCCTACATGGAAGAGTCATCAGAAGAAAACCTCTCCTGCATCCTCACCAAAAATTCAGTGTCAGAAGTATGCAAAAGAACAATCCTTATGTATTTTGGAAACAAGTCCTGTAGACAAATGAGGTTAAAATAAAACTCTTTGGCCACAATGAACAATTCAAAGGTATGCGTAGAGAAAAAAAGGCATAGAAATTCAGAAAGAGGACATCTCGCCAACTATTCAGGATCAATCATGATTTGGGGTTGTGTTGCAGTCTATGACACAGGATAATTTCACAGGAAGAATGGATTCAATTAAATTTCAACAAATTGTTGATGCAAACATAACACCATCTGTAAAAAAGCTAGATTTAAAAGTGGATGGCTTCTACAAATGGATAATGATTATAAACATGTATAAATCTACCACAGACGGCCTTAAAAGGCACAAGCTGAAGGTTTTACAATGGCCCTCACAGTCCCCTGATCTGAACATCATTGAAAATCTGTGGCAAGACCTCAAAAATAGCAGTGCATGCAAGATGACCCAGGAATCTCACAGAACTGGAAGAATTTTCCAAGGATGAATGGATGAAAATCCCTCAAACAAGGATTGAAAGACTCTTGACTGGCTACAAAAAGCATTTACAAGTTGTAATACTTGCAAAATGAGGTGTTACTAAGTACTAACTGCAGAGAAACGGGATCAGTGGGTGCTCTTGTCCCTTGGCCTGGCTTCATTTAGAAAGACAGCATGGACCAGGGCTCATACCACTGAACACCCTCTCTATCTCCCCGTGGGCATATACTACACAGACAACGCAGGGTTAGGGTAAAAACAGTGTGGCAATGCTTTATTGAACCACAACACCATATAGCAAACAGAACATTCCCAGTAATTACCCCCAATATGGTGCACATTACAAGGTCTCACCCTTCCGCTGTCTCGCCAAGATGATGGTAGATGATATGTCCGAGCTCCCAGGGTCGATATTCCACCTGTGGTACATACACAGAGAGGAGGTATGACAAGCACAGGGAGATGACCGAGAGCAGTCCTGTGTTTTTTCAGCCGGGTCCCAAGTACCCTATGCTGACCCTCAAGAGTGACGCTAGCAAGAAGGAAAGAAGTCCTTTTACACCAGAGGCAGGTGATCTATTTTTAGATTTACCCAGTGTCCTTCAGTTTATCCTCATAGCTCAAACTGATTAGAGTACAATACACAAATAGCATATCAGCTTGCAAGATTGTCGTCTTGACCCACCAGACATAAACACTTAAATCCACAAGTCAATATACAGATAAAAAGTCAATTCTTATGGGTTTACAAAAACATGGTTGTCTGGGAAACTAAGATTCAATCTGGTTTCTTCACACTAACCATGCAGAGTGCCCAAATTTTTGCCTCCGCTCATTTTCCTTTTTGTAATTTTTTACAAAATTGCAATATATAAATATATTTATTTTTTATTTTTTTTGCCTAAAATACAAAGGAAATGTGTCTTCCTTATCTTTAGCTTTTCCTTATAGATAATTTTATCTTCATCTTGCTTAACTGTTCACAATGACAGACATTTTGACCAGGAGTGTCCAAACTTTTACATGCCATTGTATAAGGGAATCTCGCAAACCTTCATTATAAGGTGACTGTGAGTGATAGATGACTGTTTGAAATTACAGCTTATCTTTTGCGATGTTTGTAGTTGTAGGGTTATTTTTATCATACAATGTGATATGCTCATATTTTATTATTATTTAAAAATAGTGAAATAACTCCCATGAAAAGTAACCTAAATTCTTATAAGAATTGTGCTTGTAGAAAGTGCAAATGATTTCCAGACTTATTGTTACAGCAATAAAAACATTGGGTCTTTTTAATTTAATTCCATAGCAGTTAAATGTACATGAGGTCATTCATTTTAAGATGAAGACAGATGGTGACATCCATTGGGCCAAAGGATTTTAGGATACTGTAGAAATGGGCTGTGCCCCCAGGTCATCAGATTGGGATTAGGATTTAGAGGATGATCTAGATTCCTGAGTTAATGCATTTTTGTCACCAGTTTTAGCAAAATAAGTAATATGTGAGTTTTTAGTCCTCTTTCAGGCACAATTGTATAAATACAAATACTTGAAAATAATTATTAAATATATACCGGAATTCTATTACACACGCCCAATTTTAAATCACTTTCTGAATGTTTAATTACTTTTATTACAAATGATAAAATGTGATACATGTGGAATTTTGCCTCCAAAGTTTGTGCTTTTCTAGGAAGTTTTTTTTGCAATGGTTTGATTGGCACCCTGTAATCAAAAGTTTTAAAAGGGTTGCATTGCTGTCAGACACCATAATGCAACATTGAGTCTTTTGGCTTGTGCACACGGGGCGTTTTTGGTGCATTTTGGGGCGTTTTTTTTCCCTGCGAAATGGGTTTTAAAAAACCCAGGGAAACCTTTTTCCCTAATTCCAAAAGAGAATCCTGAAGTGCTGTGCCATGATCAAATTTTCCTTGAGTATTTTTCAATGGCGTTTTTTTCTCGCATTCAATTTTTTTGTGCCGATTTTTTGCGTTTTTCCTTTTTGACTTTAATTGATCGTCAAATCCGCACACAAAAACAGGATAAAAATTTTTTTGGGGGGTTTGCTGAGTTTTTTTTTTTTTGTTACCGAGGTTTTTCACTTGTACAGCATGGAAACACGGGGAGGTGTACGATCGTTGGTAATTTTTACCAACGGGATTGCTACCACTGTCAAGCGCGCAGGGTCACACGTCAGAAGTCAGCGTGCCCCCCGGATACGCGACCCACACTTAAATTTCATCAGCAGCGTGGGGTTATGAGAGAATACTAAACCCATCAGGCTACATCGCTTCACTTTATAAAGGTAGCACGTAGTCTCTCATCGCCAGCGTCTGGCTCAAACTTAAAAAAAAAGAAATAATTGAATACAGTAAAAATAAAAATAAAAAACACAATATCCAGCGAACACCAAATCCCCCAAGCCTTTTCTCCATAAAAAATTTTGAAATAAAAAATAACATATACTCACCTTAATGCCTAATCCCAGATGCCCATGTCCCTAGAAAAAATAAAAAAGTAATAAATCACCAATACTTTCCTTTTCTCCAAAACCCAATAACCAGATTCCCACGCAACTTAAAATTTTAGAACAACACATCAGGTCGACGACATACACGACAAAGGTCAATTGCCCCGCAGTTTTACTGAGCTGCCGGAGAGACGTCACCCGGGTTTCATCACA
>JARQOD010005990.1:0-29653 GCA_033576555.1 Oophaga sylvatica | reverse complement strand
GGTGTTATGTTTGCTCAAATTTGTTGAAATTTATTGAATCCATTTTCTGTGAAATTTTCCCTGTGTTAGACTGCAACACACCCCAAATCATGATTGATCCTGAATATTGGCGAGATGTCCTCTTTCTGAATTTCTATGCCCTTTTTTCTTCAATACCTTTGAATTGTTCTTGTGGCCAAAGGTTTTATTTTAACCCATTTGTTAAGGACTTGTTTCCAAAAACATAAGGATTGTTTTTGCTATTTTCTCACTGAATTTTTGGTAGGATGCAGGAAGGTTTTTCTTCGATGACTCTTCCATGGGCCATATTGTACAGGTGTCCCTGAACCTAGAACAATCTGTGCAACTCTGACTTGTTTAAAATCTTTCTGAAGTCTTTTGCAGTCAAGCAAGGGCTCGATTTACCTTTAGCAATCTTATGAGCAGTCTCACTGAATTTTGCTTGATTTTACAACCTTTTCTTGACCTCCTGTTAACTCATTTCTTAATTATATTTTGAAGCGAGGAAAGGGAACTTGAAAATTGCTTGCTATCTTCTTATGGCCTTCTCCTGCTTTGTGGGCCTCCACCATTTTCATTTTTAGAGTGCTAGGCAGTGCTTAGAAACACCCAATAGCTGCAGTTTTTGGTAGAAGTTAGAGGAGGTGGGTTTTATAAGGCTGGGAAATTTGCATTACCTGGCCTTTCCTAATGAAAGTAAACAACCCATAACCATACAGGCTAATTAAGGTTGAAACCATGGTCAAAGTTATTGATTACACAAATAACCAAGGGTGCCTAAACTTTTGCATTGGCCTATTTTCCTTTCTGTAATTTTTTTAAAATGTTAAAATGAAATTATATACCACGGTCAAAATTGTTGGTACCCCTCGTTTAAATGACAGAAAAACCCACAATAGTGACTGAAAATAACTTGAATCTGACAAAGTAATAATAAATAAAACATATGAAAATGAACAATGAAAGTCATGCTTTTAAACCAAGCTTCCACAGAATTAAAAAAATAAATCTCATGAAATAGGCCTGGACAGAAATGATGGTATCCTTAACTTAATATTTTGTTGCACAACCTTTTGAAGCAATCAGGCAATCAAAATGATTTCTGTAACTGTCTATGAGACTTCAGCACCTCTTCGACCAGCATTTTGGCCCACATCCTCAGAGCAAACTGCTCAAGTTGTCTCATGTTTGAAGGTTGCCTATTCCAAGTGGCATGTTTCAGCTCTTTCCAAAGATGCTCAAGAGGATTTAGGTCAGGGCTCATAGAAGGCCACTTCAGAATGTCCAATGTTTTCCTCTTATGCCATTTTGGTGTTTTTAGCTGCGTATTTTGTTCATTATCCTGTTGCAAGACCCATGACCTACGACTGAGACAAGCTTTCTGTCACTGGGCAGCACATTTCTTTCTAGAATCTCTTGATAGTCTTGAGATTTCATTGTACCCTGCACATATTCTAGACACCCGATGTCAGATGTAGCAAAGCAGCCCCAGAACATAATAAAGCCTCCTCCATGTTTCGCTGTAGGGACAGCGTTCTTTTCTTGATATGCTTCATTTTTCTGTCTGTGAACATATAGCTGATGTGTCTTGCCAAAAAGTTCCATTTTTGTTCATCTGTCCATATGATATTCTCCAGAAGCTTTGTGGCTTGTTCAACATGTGTTTGGCAAATTCCAGTCTGGCTTTTTTTATGATTTTTTTTCCAACAAGTGGTGCCTTCCTTGGTCGTCTCCCATGAAGTCCACTTTGGTCATACAACGACGGATGGTGCGATTGACACTGACGTTCTTGAGCTTGAAGTTCACCTTTATTCTGTTTAGAAGTTTTCTGGGCTCTTTGCTACACTCGTTATTATCCGTCTCTTTGATTTGTCATCAATTTTCCTCCTGCGGCACGTCCAGGGAGTTTGGCTACAGTCCCATGGAGTTTAAAATTTCTGAATAATATGTGCAATTGTAGTCACAGGAACATCAAGCTGCTGGGAGCTATAATTACCTTTAACATGTTTGTCTATAATTTTCTTTCTAATTCCTGAGAAAACTCTTTCCTTCGCTTTCTATGGTCCATGTTGAGTGTGATACAACACAATGTACACTAAACAGCACAGTGGAGTATCTGGAGCCCTCTATACAGGCCCACTCACTGATTCAAGATTTTAGACCCTGTGATGCTAGTTTGATGAAACACTTGATTTAACATGTCCTTTTTGTCATATTATTTTTCATGGGTCACATCATTTCTGTCCATGCCATTTTCATGAGTTTTTTTTTTAACTATTCTATGTAAGCATGGTTGAACACAATGTGTGTGTTATGGGTTCGAGTTCCCGCTGCTGCACAAGGGGGTCCGAACCGGTCCCGCTGCGGTCCCCCATTCATCTCGGCCGCAGTGGAGCCTGCTCAGCAGAGACGTCGGCCCCAGGTCTTGCCCATTGCAGTACTGTGCAGAGACTTGCTGCTGCCTCCTCCTGGATTGCTTTATAGCCAGTCCGGAGCAGACGTCTTTGGGACGAAGTCCTGCGTTTCCCTTCTGAGCTGCCCAGGGGTAAGATCTTCATTGGAGATCTGGGGTCACATGTTCAGGTACTGCAGCATCCTATTGGTCCGCCAGGAAGGGTCATGAAACTACATGTGTTTGGAAACAGTTTTTTCATTGGTCCTTGTTTCTGGCAGGTCCTGTAGCTGTTGCTAATAAAAGGGGGCATTGGCTGGGCCGCCATGCGCTAAATCAATCATTATATGCTTAGCGCCAGTGTGGTCATGCGTGTGTGTGGTTAGGGCCCGGCTGAAATAAGCCCTAGAATACCGACTTAATCGGTGAGGAGTTTGGTATGATAGCGGTCAGGGTCGGTGTCCTAGATGTCTAGATTGCCGGATAACCGGTGAGGAGTTGATTGCGTATTTTCAGGACCTGGCGTTCAGACGCCATAGATTGCGGGTGACTCCCGCGAGGACATTAGCGCATGATCACGTTCTTATGTTCGCTTAGCTGTTCACTGTGTACCTGGGTGCCTGACAGGACACAGAAGTTTGTCTCAGCGGCTCTGTGACGTAACAGGGTTCGCTTTCAATGCTAGACAGCACCCTAGCGTGTTTATTTTGCGACTCAGTTGTGTTAAGTGAGTTCGCACACATCGCCATATAGCGCTGCGGCACTCCTTCTAGCGGCTCTGTGGATTAACAGAGTTTGCACATATTGCCACAGTGCGTTACGGCGTTTATTTTGGTGACTCTGCGGGATAACAGAGTTCGCTTCTTGCGCCATCTTACTAGCAGCAGGCTCCGCCTGCATGGTGGACCCCGGGCTGCGAACGCACCTCTCCACATCTTATATTTGGTGCGTTCCGCAGACCCTAACAGTGTGACTTTCATTTTTTCATTTTCATAGATTTTTGCTTTATTATTACTTTTGTCAGTTTCAAGTTATTTCTAGAGATGAGCGACTTTGCCTTTTTTCGGGTCGAGTAGGGTTTCGTAAAACCCGACTTTCTCAAAAGTCGAGTCGAACGAAGTCGGCCGACTAACGGAAATGGTCGGGTCGGAGTCAAAAATCAGACCCCAATGCAAGTCAATGGGGAATAAAAGTCGGCAGGGAGTGGAGGACAGTAAACACACCTACAGTGCCCATTTCAATGCCAACTACATCAATTCTTATTACTTAAGCTTAGCAACCTTAACTTTATAATAATAGTAACGCATTGAAAACTGGGGGTTATTTGGCTAAAGTTGTGGGGGGGCAGTGCTCTCTCCAGGTTTTCGTGGGCCCCGGGCCAAAGAGTCTCAGTGGGCCCCTTTAACACATACCACAATTCATGATGCTCCGATACGGCAGAGAAATATAGGTATAGTACAATGCCAAATACTTCACTTCTTACATTACATGACTGATATCTATTTCAAATTCTACAATAGCTCAAAAACAACAGTAAAGTCCTCCATACAGTATTATGGGCACCACATAGTGAGCCATACAGAATAATGAGCCCCATATATTGCTCTATACAGAATTATGAGGCCCATATATTGTTCCACACAGAATGGGCTCCATATAATGCTCCATACAGAATAGGCCCCATATGTGCTCCATATGATGCTCCATACTCTATGTGATGCCCCATAAATAATGAACCCCATATGATGCTCTAGTATATGATGGGTCCCATATATGATGCTCCAGTGTATAATGCTCCCCATATATTAATCCAACCATTAAAAAAAATGAAATACCTCTCCTCGCTGGGCACTGCTCTAGTCTGGACTCCTCAGCGTCTCCATCTTCCAGCTCTCTGCACTGTGACTGTTCAGGCAGAGGGTGCACAGATGTGACGTCATCGCGCTTTCTGACCTGAATGTCACTGTTAGGAAACGTGGAAGACAACACAGCGGTGGAGCAGGGAGAGGTAAGTATTGCAAGTGCTGGGGCCCTGAGCTAGCAGGGGGGGCAAACTTGTGGGTGGTGGGAACTGGCACAGGGCCCCTCATAGTACGCCAGTGTCTCTGACAGCGAGTGGGCCCCCTCACCTGCTCAGGGCACGGCACTTGCCCGGGTGCGCCAGGTGCTGACCCCGGCCCTGGGGGGCGTACAGCCCAGTTAGGGAGGTGGAAAAACTGTCATATGTTGAGGTGTAGGATGGACGTTCAGCAGCTGCAAATGGAGGAATTGGAGAAGTCGGAGGAAGAGGAGGACAAAGCGAGCCATTTTGCTGGCAACCTATGTGTCATCAGGGAAGGTGGTAGAAAATCCTTTGAAACCCAGGCATGGTTCATTTTAATGAAGGTGAGATCACCTACATTTTGGGTCAACAGCCAGGTTCTTCTTTCTGTCAGGATTGATCCAGCAGCACTGAAGACTCTTTCTGATAGCACACTACCAGCAGGGCAAGCGAGCTCCTGTAAGGCATATTGTGCCAATTCAGGCCAGGTGTCCAGTTTACAGGCCCAGTAGTCAAAGGGGAATGAACTGTAAGGGAGACCATCGATAGGGGATGAGAGGTAATTTTGAACCATAGTTGACAACTGTTGTCTCCTGTCTGTAGTAATCGATACAGTATTACCAGACGTGTGAGCGGTACTCGAGAAATCAGTCCACAACATGGTCATGAAGCCCCTGTCTCCAACGTCACTTCGGCAGTGTGCACCATGAACACCTCTTCCATTTGGCCCAGTACGGCTTGTGGTAGAACCTGCACCGCTGCTGTGTGCTGGGAATGCCTCTTACAAACGGTTTACCAGAGTTGCTTGTTTGTTCGCCAATATTAGCTCTAGGTTTTCCTGTGGCATGATGTTCTGTAATTTGCCTTTGTAGCGTGGATCGAGGATGCTGGCCAACTAGTAGTTATCATCCTTCATAATTTTGGCAATGAGGGGGTCCCTTTTTAGGATCCGCAAGACATAATCACACATGTGGGCCAATGTTCCAGGTGTCAATGATGCACTGCCAGTGGTAGGTGGAGGAGCACTTTCTGTCAAATCCACATCCCTCCATTCACACACAAACCATGTACCTGACCTTGGCAAGCCAACATTTTCTCTTGCCCCCTGAGAAGCATCATCTTCCCCAAAATAATCATCCCCCTCATCCACATCCTCCTCCTCTTCCTCTTCTTACTCCACCTCGTCAAGGACAGTTCTCTGAGCAGACAATGCCTGACTGTCATGAAGGCTTCCCTCCTCCTCCTCCGCTGCAGATGCCTAATCCTTAATGTCCGTCAAAGTTTGAATGAGCAGACGCATAAGTGGGATGCTCATGCTTATGATAGCGTCGTCTGCGCTTACCAGCTGTGTGCATTCCTCAAAACACTGAAGGACTTCACAGAGGTCTTTCAGCTTTTACCACTGCACATCTGACAACTCCATGTCCGCCTTCAAACTGCCTTCCCATGGATCCTCCACAAATGCATTACAGCCTGCCTCTGTTTGCACAGCCTCTCAACATGTGCATGGTGGCGTTCCACCTTGTTGCAACGTCTATGATTAGGCAGTGCTTGGGGAGGTGGAGTGATCGCTGCAGGCTCTGCATACGACTGGAGTCTAGGGGCGAGCCGCGGATGTGCGAGCACAGTCTACGCACCTTATGGAGCAGGGCTGGTAACTCCGGATAATTATTTATGAAGCACTGCACCACCAAGTTCAAGGTGTGAGCCAGGCAAGGTATGTGTCTGAGTTTTCCCAGGGCTATGGCCGCCACAAAATTACAGCCGTTATCACTGACTACCTTGCCTGGCTCAAGATGTAGACTGCGCAGCCATGACTCAGTTTCTCACTGCAAGTAGTCGGCTAGTACCTCCGCGGTGTGTCTTTTGTCGCCCAAAGACATCATCTTTAAAACAGCCTGCTGACGCTTACCACTAGCTGATCGATAGTGGGACACCTCGTGTGGCACACTGGCAGCTGCGGATGGAGTGCTCGTGCAACTGCGCTCTGTCGACGAGCTTTTGCTTCTGGAGGAGGAGGAAGAGGAAGAGGGTCAAACGCCTACAGCCAACTGTTGCCTATACCGTGGGCTAGGCAGCACTGTCCCACCGCCGCTGTCCCCTGTGCGCAGTGATGGACATGTAACGGCCCTGGCCATGCCTACTGGCCCATGCATCTGTTGTGAGGTGCATATTTCCACTCACTGATTGTTTAAGTGCATGGACAATGCGGTCTTTCACATGCAGGTGGAGGTCAGGGATGGCTTTTCTAGAAAAGAAGTGCCGACTGGGTAGGTCATAGTGTGGGACAGGGTAGGCCATGAGCTCTCGGAACGCTGCGCTTTCAACCAAACTGAAGGGCATCATCTCTAATGAGATCAGTTTGGCAATGTAGGCGTTCAAAGCCAGTGAGGTTTTGTAGTCCGTCCACGCTTGCAAGTGCATGGTGTTTAAAAGTCTAAGCATGCAACTGGTATTCAATTTTTGGAGATTTTTCCCTCGGCTAAAGGTCCTTCCGCACTTCTTACAGATAACCTTTGCCTCATCAATAGGATTTTGGTCAAAAAGTGCGACACTGCACTCTTCCTACTATGGGATAAATTTTCAGGTCTTGCACGTTGTGCTAATTTGACTGTCTGGCCAAGCTGTCCTGCAACTCTTTTTATTTTCTTTACACGTTTTTTGACTGCTATGGGCCTGCCAGATAACCACAGCTGCGATGTCGATGCCTGCCGCGGATCCTCCTCCTCTTTTGAGCTATTGCCAGTGGCACACTCTTCTCCTAATGGATGCCAATCCGGGTCAACAATTTGGTCATCCATCACCTCCTCTCCAATTTCATCTGCACCTTCCTCTGTGTCACCATGTAAGGTGGTATCGTATGCGGAAAGGGGCACCTGAGTTTCATCAGGGACAGATTCTGGCCCAGTAGACTGCGAGGGCAATGCAGTGCTATGGTGAATGTACCAGCAGAATCAGATAGCAGTTGCGGTGCATCAGTGCACTCCATGTCAGATTCTTCTTGGACTAGGGAATTCAGGATTTGACTTGATAACCCAGGCATGGTATGTGAAAAGAGCTCCATGGAGTAATCTGAAGTGTGGGCTGCCGCATCCTTCACTTTTGTTGGGGGTGAAGGACACAAGGAAAGGGGTTGTTCCTGACCAGAAGCCTGCACTGACGACTCAGTGCTTGGAGCTTTTGAAACTTCAGAAGAGGAGGAGATACAGCTGGAGGCTGTTTTGGCAATGTAAGACAAAACCTGTTCCTGATGCTCCCGCTTTAAAAGTGGTTTACCTACTCCCAGAAAAGGGAGCCTTCCAGGCCTTCTGGAGCCAGAAGATGAGGCAGGCTCAACACCTCCTGTCTTAGGTTCTATTGTGCTTTTAGCACTACCAGCAGATGCACCACCACCACCACCATCAGTAGCAGGTGGCCCCCAATGACCATGTTCGCGACCTCTTCCATCATACTTCCTCATGTTTGTGTAAATGTACCCAAAATAACAGCAGATATATGGTACAGTATCAGAAGCATACAGCTGTATACGGAGAAGGTGAAAAATTTTAATCTCCGTATATAACAGACACACACTCTCACAGGCTCAGTATGGATTACACTAGAATATAAAAACCAAAAAAGTGTACAGTATCAGAAGCGTACAGCTGAATACAGTGTTGGGGGAATTTTAAATTTCCATATATATTTCAGCAGTAAGACACACTGTCACAGGCCCAGTCTGGCTAACACCAGAATATCAAAATCAGGAAAAGTGTACTGTCTCAGTAGCGTACAGCTGTATACAGTGTTGGGGGAATTTTAAAGCTCTATATATATTTCAGCAGTAACACACACGGTCACAGGCCCAGTCTGGCTAACACCAGAATATTATAATCAGGAAAAGTGTACTGTCTCAGTAGCGTACAGCTGTATACAGTGTTGGGGGAATTTTAAAGCTCCATATATATTTCAGCAGTAAGACACATGGTCACAGGCCCACTCTGGCTAACACCAGAATACCTAACTCAGGGAAAGTGTACTGTCTCAGTAGCATACAGCTGTATACAGTGTTTGGGGAATTGTAAATCTCCGTATATATTTCCGGAGTCACACACAGATAGTCAACCTGTATTTGTCCCTGATACCAGCCGGTACATGGTACTGTGAGGAGCGTACAGCTCTATACAGTGTGGGAAAAACAGAACTCTCGGTAATTAACTGAAATTTCCCCTTAGAACAGGCAGGCAGGCTAGTAATCAACTCTGCTGATCCACACAAGCAATTTGTACACTGTCACTGGCACCTCTGCTACTCCACCAAATTAATTGCCCCCTTTTCACAGGCAGGCAGCCTACTAATCAGATGTGATGCTCCACACAAGCAATTTGTACACTGTCACTGGCAGGCAGCTCTGCTACTCCACCAAATTAATTGCCCCCTTATCACAGGCAGGCAGCCTACTAATCAAATCTGATGCTCCACACAAGCAATTTCTACAGCGTCACTGGCAGGCAGGCAGCCTAAGAACCTGCGTTGCTGCACACAGCAAAATCCTCCCCTCTCCCTGCACAGTCACTGTACAGCTAATCGCTATCAGCCGAAAGTAATTTTTTTTTTAGGCCCTGCCTAACGCTCTCCCTGCTCAGACGCACCGCCAGCAACCTTCCCCTACACTGAGTTCGGCAGATGTAAAATGGCGGTCGGCGCTTAGGGATTTTATATGCACTGTGACGCCACTGAAAGCCAGCCAATCGCTGCAATGCTCTTCTCTAAGATGGTGCTGGCTATGTCTTCCCATTGCCCACAGCCTGCGTCCTTGCTCATTGGCCGAGAAAAGGCACTTAAAGTGTAGGGGAAAACCGACTCCAGCAAAATGGAACCACTCCACGGTCGGGTTTGTTTCATGAAACCCGACTTTGGCGAAAATCGGCGATTTTTGAAAATGAACGACCTGTTTCGCTCAACTCTAGTTATTTCCTTGACCATTGTGGGTTTTTCTGTCATTGAACAAGGAGTACCAACAATTTTGTCCCACTTGTTGCCGATTCTTCACCAAAAATTTACATTTACATATACATATATATATATACAGTTGGCGAAATAAGTGATCCCTTGCTGATTTTGCAAGTTTGCCCACCGACAAAAACATGAACAGTCTATAATTGTAAGGGTAGATCAATTTTAACATTGAGAAATAGAATATCAAAAGTAAAATCCAGAAAATCACATTGTATAAATTATATAAATTTATTTACATTTTCAGTGAGAAATAATTATTTGATCCCATACCAACCATTAAGAGTTCTGGCTCCTACAGAACAGTTAGCTACTAAGCAACTCGTTACCTGCATTAAAGTCAGCTGTCTTACATTGTCAAACTTAATAAAAGACTTCTGTCCTCAGAATCAATTTTTCAGTTAGACTCTAACCTCTACGACATGGGCAAGACCAAAGAGCTTTATAAGAATGTCAGGGACAAGATCATACACCTGCACAAAGCTGGAATGGGCTACAAAACAATAAGTAAGACGCTGGGTGAGAAGGAGACAACTGTTGGTACAATAGGAAGAAAATGGAAAAAATAAAAAATGATTGTCAATCGACATCGATCTGGGGCACCATGCAAAATCTCACCTCGTGATCATGAGGAAAGTGAGAGATCAGCCTAAAACTACATGGTGGAAACTTAGAGCACAAGGAGGAACTTGTTAATAATCCCAAGGCAGCTGGGACCACAGTCACCAAGAAAACCGTTGGTAACACATTACTCATTAAAGGTGTAAAATCCTTCAGTGCCCGCAAGGTCCCCCTGCTCAAGAAGGCACTTGTGCAGGCCCATCTGAAGTTTGCCAATGAACATCTGGATGATTCTGTGAGTGATTGGGAGAAGGTGCTGTGGTCAGATGAGACAAAAATTGAGCTCTTTGGCATTAACTCAACGCATTGTGTTTTTGGAGGAAGAGAAATCTGCCTATGATCCAAAGAACACCATCCCCACTTTCAAGCACAGAGGTGGAAATATTATGTTTTGGGGGTGTTTCTCTGCTAAGGGCACAGGACTACTTCACGGCATCAATGGGAGAATGGATGTAGCCATGTATCATAAAATCCTGAGTGACAACCTCCTTCTCTCCACCAGTACATTAAAAATGGCTCAAGGCTGGGTCTTCCAGCAGGACAATGACCCAAAACATACAGCCAAGTGAACAAAGGATTTGGTCAAAATGAAGCACATTAAGGTCATGTAGTGGCCTAGACAGTCTCCAGACCTTAATCCCATAGAAAACGTATGGAGGGAGTTGAAGCTCTGAGTTGCCAAGCGATATATATTGCCTAAAATACAAAGAAAATGTGTCATCTTTAACTTTAGATCAATTCATCTTCAACTTGCTTAACAACTTTACATGCCAATGTATGTGTTGCTAGTAAAGAAAGAAAGCAAAGTTTAGAATGGATTCCTCATTCTGGTGCTAGTCTCATGCTTTGGATAGAATGGGCCTTTTCTGAAGAGCTGTATCTAAGTAATCATTATGAACATTCACATATATAAGTGAAATAAAGAAATATAGCAAGAAACAAAACCTAAAAGCTGATGCTAATGGAGAGAAAATCTTAGTATATTTAAATAACTAGAGCTATTTTCTGGTTCTTGTTTTGTGAAGTACCACATTCTTTACCCCTTTACCCCAAAGGTTGGTTTGCACATTAACCCTTTCTGCCATGTGACGCACTATCCCGTCCATAGTACCTCGGCCCATATGACGAGTGACGGGATAGTACGTCGCATGCGATCGGACGCACTCCTGGGGGAGTGCGGCCGATCGCGGCCAGGTGTCAGCTGGCACATCGATCGTGGTATACCGGGGGCACAGGGAAGCATCGCACAGGGAGGGGGCTCCATGCGTGCTTCCTCAGACCCTCAGAACAGCGCGATGTGATCGAGCGGTTCTGAGGCCTTCCTCCCTGCAAGACCCCGGATCCAAGATGGACACCTGGTCCTGCAGGGAGGCGGCTTCCTTAGCGTCTGCTGAGAGCAGGCGCTGAGGAAGCCTGTAGCAGTGCCTGTGAGATCGCTGGTCTCACAGTGTGCTGTGCACACTGTAAGACCAGCGATCTGACTTTATACTGTGATGTCCTACCCTGGGACAAAGTAAAAAAGTTAAAAAGATGAAAATCAGATGTGTAAAAAAAAAATTCCAAAATAAAGGAAAAAAAAATATTCCCCAATAAATTCATTTCTTCATTTAAATAAAAAAACCAAAACAATAAAAATACACATATAAAGTATCGGCGCGTCCATAACGACCCACCCTATTAACCTGTCCCAGTAGTTAACCCCTTTAGTGAACCCCTTAAAAAAAAAGAAAACAAAGCGAAAAAATATGCTTTATCATCATACTGTAGAACAAAAAGTGGAATAACATTCGATCAAAAAGACGGATATAAATAAGCATGGTACCGCTGAAAACGTCATCTTGTCCTGCAAAAAACAAGCTGCCATGCAGCATCATCAGTGAAAAAATAAAAAAGTTATAGCTCGAAGAATAAAGCGATGCAAAAATAACTATTTTTTATATAAAATAGTTTTTTTTGTTTAAAAGCGCCAAAACATGAAAAAATTATACAAATGAGGTATCGCTGTAATCGTACTAACCCAAAGAAAAACTGCTTTATCAATTTTACCACACGCGGAACGGTATAAACGCCCCCCAAAAGAAATTCATGAATTGCTGATTTTTGTTCATTCTAATCTTACAAAAATTGTAATAAAAAGCGATCAAAAAATGTCACGTGCCCAAAAATGGTACCAATAAAACATCAACTCATCCTGCAACAAATAAGACCTCACATGACTCTGTGGGCCAAAATATGCAAAAATTATAGCTCTCAAAATGTGATGCAAAAACTATTTTTTGCAATAAAAGTGTCTTTTAGCGTGTGACAGCTGCCAATGATAAAAACCCGATATAAATATTAAATCAAACCCCCCTTTATCACCCCTTAGTTAGGGAAAAATAGTAAAATTAAAAAAATGTATTCATTTCCATTTTCCCATTAGGGTTAGGGTTAGGGTTAGGGCGTTATAAACACCTGGGGTTCAAAGTTCTCACCACACATCTAGATAAGTTCCTTGAGGGGTTTAGTTTCCAAAATGGTGTCATTTGTGGGGGGTTTCCACTGTTTAGGAACATCAGGGGCTTTCCAAACAAGACATGGCGTCCAGCCAACTCTGCTTTGAAACAGTCAAACGGCGCTCCTTCCCTTCCGAGATCTGCCATGCACTCAAACAGTGGTTTACCCCCACATATGCATCAGCGTACTCAGGACAATTTGCACAATAACTTTTGGGCCTTGTTACCCTTGGGAAAATAAAAGTTGGGATGAAAAGATCATTTTTGTGGAAAAAATATGATTTTTTAATTTTACGGCTCTACGTTATAAACTTGTGTGAAGCAATTGGGGTTCAAAGTGCTCACCACAGATCTAGATAAGTTCCTTAGGGGGACTGGTTTCCAAAATGGGGTCACTTGTGAGGGGTTTCCACTGTTTAGGCACATCAGGGGCTATCCAAATGCAACATGGTGTCCAATCTCAATTCCAGCCAATTTTGGTTGGAAAAAGTCAAATGGCGCTCCTTTCATTCTGAGCTCTGCCGTACGCCCAAACAGTGGTTCACCCCACAAATGGGGTATCAGCGTACTCAGGACAAATTGGGCAACAACTTTTGTGGTCCTATTTCTTTGTTACCCTTGGGAAAAAAAAAATTGGTGACTAAAAGTTCATTTTTGTGGGAAAAAAATAGGATTTTTTATTTTCATGCCCGGGCATTATAAACTTGTGTGAAGCACTTGGAGGTTCAAAGTGCTCACCACAGATCTAGATAAGTTCCTTCGGTGGTCTAGTTTCCAAAATGGGGTCACTTGTGGGGGGTTTCCACTGTTTAGGCACATCTGGATCACTGCAAACGGAACATGACACCCATCAAAGTCTGCATTCCAAAACATTATTACTTGCTTTCCAAGCCCTGTCGTGCTCCCAAACAGCTCCCCCCATATGGGGTATCAGCATATTTATAACAAATTGGACAACAACTCTTGGGGTCCAATTTTCTTGGGAAAAATCAAAAATTGGGGACTAAAAAATCATTTTTGTGAAAAATTGCTTTGTTTTTTCTTTTCACACCCAGGCATTATAAACTTTTTTGAAACACTTGGGGGTTCAAAGTGCTCACAACAGATCTAGATAAGTTCCAAAGGGGGTCTATTTTCCAAAATGGTATCACTTGTGGGGGTTTCCACTGTTTAGGCGCATCAAATTCTCTCCCAACGCGACATGGCGTCCAATCTCAGTTCCAGGCAGTTTTGGTTTGAAAAATTCAAATGGCGTTCCTTCCCTTACGAGCTCTGCCGTGCACCCAAACAGTGGTTTTCCCCCACATATGGGGTATTGTCATACTCAGGAGAAATTGTACAACAACTTTATCTGTCCATTTTCTCCTTTTACCCTTGTGAAAATAAAAAAAATGTTTGTAATGTTTTTCCTTCCACATTGCTTCAGCTCCTGTGAAGCATCTGAAGGATTAATAAACTTCTTGAATGTGGTTTTGAGTAGCTTGAGGGGTGCAGTTTTAAGAATGGTGTCACTTTTAAGTATTTTCTGCCATATAGACCCCTCAAAGTGACTTCAAATGTGAGTTGGTCAGTAAAAAAAATGGCTTTGTATATTGTGTTGTAAAAATGAGAAATAGCTGTTCAACTTTTAACCCTTATAGCTTCCTAACAAAAAAAATTTTTGTTTCAAAATTGTGCTGATGTAAAGTAGACATGTGGGAAATGTTATTTATTAACTATTTTGCGTGACATATTTCTCTGTTTTAAGGGAATAAAAATTCAAAGTTTGAAAATTGCAAAATTTTCAAAATTTTTGCCATATTTGCGTTTTTTTAAAAATAAACGCAAGTTTTATCGAAGAAATTTTACCACTAACGTGGGAGGAAAAAATAAATAATTAACTTTTTAGTCACAAAAATGAACTTTTACAAACTTTTTTTTATGTTCACAAGGATAAAAGGAGAAAATGGACAGATAAAGTTGTGCAATTTCTACTGAGTACACCAATACGTTGGGGAAAACCACTGTTTGGGCACACGACAGGGCTCGGAAAGGAGCGCCGTTTGACTTTTTCAAACCAAAATTGGCTGGAATTAAGATTGGACTCAATGTCGCATTTGGAGAGCTCCTGATGCACCTAAACAGTGGAAACTCCCACAAGTGATCCTATTTTGAAAACTAGACCCCCCAAGGAACTTATCTAGATGTATTTTGTGAACTTTGAACCCCCAAATGTTTCAAAAAAGTTTATAATGCCTGGGTGTGAAAAAAAAAACAATTTTCTACAAAAATGATTTTTTAGTCCACAATTTTTGATTTTTCCCAGAGTATGCTGATACACCATATATGGAAGAAAACTACTGTATGGGCACATGTCGGGGCTCGGAAGGGAAGTAGTGACTAGTGTTGAGCGATATTGCTCGATATCTAAAAATATCATATCGAAATTGTATCGCCGATAGCACTAAATATCGTCGATATCCGATTCCGATTGCGGAAGTCCAATGTAAGTCTATGGGAACAAAATATCAAATTAAAAAAAAACATTCTTGCCTTGTTGGTTAATTGTACATGAAGGAAAACAACAAAGACTAATGTAGAATGTATTGGGGGAGGTTGAGGAGACAATAAAGGCATACATGTTTAACCCAATGCATTGGAATAGCATTAATATATATTTTTTTGGAAATACGTTTGGATTGACTAACAAATTGGACATGTTGTTAACCTTTTTTCTATTTTGGCAAATATGTATGTTTCACAACTTCCATGCTCTTCACCTTTTTAACTTTTGCCAGTGCCACACTTTCTCCTTCATAATCTTCAGCAGCAGCATCATCTTTCTCATCAAATTATTCTTCATCTTCACCTTCTTAATCTTCTTTAAACTTCTTGCTATTCATGTTTTTGTTTACATTACTCATATTGTTATTATTAAACTAATTAATCTTCTTCATATTCAAATTCTTCATCTTCTTCCTCTTCATCTTCTTCATCATATTCTTATTTGTGACAGAGATTCCTGTACTTGTAATCTGTAAAAGTATGAATTGTTCATCCTTCCGTTCTTGCTGTCACAAAAGATTTAAATTACAACAGTATTTGTCCGTGTTCAGTTTAGCCTGCAGCAGCAGGCATTTTCCAGGGGCACCACGAGGAGGAACGGACTCACCCCCATACACTGCTTAGTCTTCTTCTGCTTAGAATTTAGAGCATGTATTTTGCTCTTCATTTTGGTCTTATACTTCATGTTCTTCTGTTTTTTGATCTTTTGCTTATTGTTCTTCTGTCTCTTGTTCTGTATCTTGTAGTTTGTCTTAACCTTCTTTGTCCTGTTGGTGATCTTCTTCTGGGTAATCTTTTATTTTTTCTTTGTGATGGTGTTCAGGCTGGTTGGCTTCATGCCGTCGTCCTTGTTGTCGTCATCTTCTTCTGGGTGGTCTTTAATGTCGTCTAATTTCCGAGAAACAGCTGACGTTACTGGAACCCTGACGGGTATCAGATGGAGCAAGAGACAATGGAAGTAACGAGGACCAGCTGACTGTGCTGGACCCCGGACGGGTAGCAGAAGGAAAAGAGGCAATGTCACAACGAGTACCAGCTGACGTTACTGTGACACGGTTACTAAGCAGGAGGTACCTGTGCTCCAAAGCACTACCAAGGACCAGCAGACGTTGCTGGAACTCGGATACGGAGATGGAGGCACCTAGGCCAAAGGCACTGGGGAGAACCACTTGACGGTACTGGACCCCGGACGGGTAGCAGAAGGAAAAGAGGCAATGTCACAACCGAGTACCAGCTGACGTTACTGTGACACGGTTACTAAGCAGGAGGTACCTGTGCTCCAAAGCATACAAGGACCACAGACGTTGGTGGAACTCGGATACGGAGATGGAAGCTACTAGGCCAAAGGCACTGGGGAGAACACTGATAACGGACGTGACTTGCTGGACCCGGACGGGTAGCAGAAGAAAAGAGGCAATGTCACAACCGAGTACCAGCTGACGTTACTGTGACACGGTTACTAAGCAGGAGGTACCTGTGCTCCAAAGCACTACCAAGGACCAGCAGACGTTGTGGAACTCGGATACGGAGATGGAGGCACCTAGGCCAAAGGCACTGGGGAGAACCACTTGACGGTACTGGACCCCGGACGGGTAGCAGAAGGAAAAGAGGCAATGTCACAACCGAGTACCAGCTGACGTTACTGTGACACGGTTACTAAGCAGGAGGTACCTGTGCTCCAAAGCACTACCAAGGACCAGCAGACGTTGGTGGAACTCGGATACGGAGATGGAGGCACCTAGGCCAAAGGCACTGGGGAGAACCACTTGACGGTACTGGACCCGGACGGGTAGCAGAAGGAAAAGAGGCAATGTCACAACCGAGTACCAGCTGACGTTACTGTGACACGGTTACTAAGCAGGAGGTACCTGTGCTCCAAAGCACTACCAAGGACCAGCAGACGTTGCTGGAACACGGATACGGAGATGGAGGCACCTAGGCCAAAGGCACTGGGGAGAACCACTTGACGGTACTGGACCCCGGACGGGTAGAAGAACGCACCCATGAAAATGTAAGTTGTCAGGACGCAAGCCGTCCGCAGTTACCGAATCACACAGTCCTACAGTGGGTGCTTATCCTATTGTCACAATGGAAACCGCCTTTATTTACATATCCCACAGCACACATAGGAATCACCTAAACTGCAGCACCATAGAGTCGGCTAACCCGAATGCAACACGACAGCACAACTTATTGGAGGATAATTGACGTTCACACTGCCAGGAAACAGCTGTCGTGCTGTAACCAGGCTGGCCAGGAGTCAGTACCCCTGCCAATTACTTACGAGCAACAAATGGCGGTGTTGTAGCCCAGGGAGTACAGTTCAGGTGGTAGAAAGATGAACATAACAGGAGACATGGAAAACGTTGCCAAACAGTTATTTAATCTGAAAACGGACAGGCAAATTCAGGTGAGATCCATGCCTTGTTCATTTTCAGAAAAGTAAGCCGGTCTACATTCTCTGAGGATAGTCGCATGCGACGGTCTGTTACTACACCACCTGCAGCACTAAAGACACGCTCAGATAATACACTGGCAGCAGGGCAAGCCAGCACCTCCAATGCATACTGGCTAAGCTCTGGCCATGTATCCAACTTAGAGACCCAAAATTTGAAAGGGAAGAGGCATCTGGGAGTACACTTAGAGGGAAAGCCAAGTAGTCTGTCACCATCTTACGGAAACGTTTCTTCCTGGTGACTGGAGCCGTCTCGGATGGTGTAGACCTTGCTGGCGCTGTCACAAAACTTTGCCACATTTGTAACATACAGTTCTTGCCTGTGCAGAGGCTCTGCTTCTGATCCCTCTTGTTGTAGAGGTGTGTACACTGCCTGGACGCACAGAGCTGCTTTGTAAAGCAGTAGCAGCAGCAGCACCTCTCTCGGCTGGAATGTACAACAGTATGGATTGCACCAGTGTGTCTTGGTACTCCTGCATTTTACGGTCCCGGTTCACCGGTGTGATGAGGGTTTGTAAGTTGTCCCGGTAGCGAGGGTCTAGGAGGGTGTACACCTAATAATCTGACGTGCTGAGAATGTGGGCGATGCGGCGGTCGTTTCTCAGGCACTGAAGCATGAAATCAACCATGTGCTGCAGACTCCCAACTGGCCAACAAAGGCTGTCCTCTGGAAGAGGCGTCATCTCTGTCTCCTCTGCATCACCCCACCCTCGCTCTACATACTGACTAGAGCGTTGTGTACCTCCCTCTGTAGGGATTTCTTCCTCCTCCATTGACTCCTCTCTCCTCATCCTCCTCACAAAGTGAGCCCTGCCCAGCCCTTTGTGAGGAACCACGTTGCGCTGACTGTCCTGAAGGTAATTGAATTGTGACTCCTCATCCTCCACCACTTTCAAAACCACTTCCTTTAGTGCTTTCAGTGATTTCTGAAGCAGGCAGATAAGGGGTACAGTCATGCTGACTAGTGCATCATCTGCACTCGCCATCCGCGTTGAGACATCAAACGCACGCAAAACGTCGCAGATGTCGTTCATAGAGGCCCACTCAGTAGAGTTGAGCGATACTTTCCGATATCCTAAAGTATCGAATCGGAATGGTATCGCCGATACCATTTAAAATATCGGCGATACCCGATACCGATACCGGAAGTCCATGTAAGTCTATGGGAACAAAATATCGCAACTAAAAAAACCTCTTTCTTTCCTTGTAAACACTAAATATACACACATAGAATACATATATATATTATATATATATATATATATACATGTCATTGTGACATATATATATATACATATATGTATAGTTTATACACTTCTACATAGTAAAATATCCTCTGATTCAATTGCCGGGTAAAGCCGGCTTCAGTGAAAAGACAGAAGCACCCGACATGAAATGACACTTGGTGTACATAGGGTTAACCATGTCTTTTCATGTCGTTTGCTATCTGATTTGCACAAACAATAAATCAGTATATGTGTGCAAATTTCACACCTGTAGGGGTTAATTAAGGTGTAAATTCGTTGTAAAAAAAACGGACTTTTTTGCTACGAATTTACACCTTTAATTAACCCCTACAGGTGTGAAATTTTGCACACATAGACTGATGTAATTGTTGTGCAAATCAGATAGCAAACGACATGAAAAGACATGGTTAACCCTATGTACACCAAGTGTCATTTCAAATGACACTTGGTGTACATAGGGTTAACCATGTCTTTTCATGTCGTTTGCTATCTGATTTGCACAAACAATTAAATCAGTCTATGTGTGCAAAATTTCACACCTGTAGGGTTAATTAAAGGTGTAAATTCGTTGTAAAAAAACGGACTTTTTTGCTACGAATTTACACCTTTAATTAACCCCTACAGGTGTGAAATTTTGCACACTTACACTCATGTAATTGTTTGCGCAAATCAGATATCAAAACTACATGAAAAGACATGGTTAACCCTATGTACACCAAGTGTCATTTCATGTCGGGTTCTGCATTTTCACAAAAGCCGGCAATTGAATTAGCGGCTATTATACTATGTAGAAGTGTATGAACTATAAATATATATATATATATGTGTCACAAATTCAATGACATGTATATATATATATATGAGGTGTAAAATTGCTGAAAAAAAATGCGTGGGCTCCCGCCCCATTTTCGCAACCAGACAGACAAAGCCAGTGAGTGGGGGCAGATAATAATAGCCCAGAGAGGGACCATTTTTTTTGGCCCCCCCCCGGCTACTTAACATCTGCCCCCAGACACCCCAGAAAGGGCAAATCTCTAATTAGATTTGCCCTTTCTGGCATTTTGCCCGTCTATTCCCATTGCCCTGTAGCGGTGGCGAATGGGTTAATAAGGGGTTAAAATGACCTTGCAATTGAAAGGTCACTTTAAGCCAGGTTAATAATTGAGAGCTGTCAATTAGACAACTATCAATTATTAATCCTATTGTATGAAAGAAAAATCAAACACACACACTTTAATAAAAAAGAAGTTTAATGAAATAATCACACAGTTTTTGACCATATTTTATTTACCTGCTAAAACCATTTCCTGTAATAAAAATAAAATAATAAAGCAAAATTATTCTTACCAATCCGATGCACAGTCAGGTCCACGGTGTAATCTTCAGAAAGGGTTAATGTGTACTGCAGGGACCGCAGCTAATGCTGCAGCCTCACAGTAAACCCCCAAATGAATGAGTTCCTCTCCTGGCTGACAGGAGAGGAAGTGGAAAGCTTAATTGATTGCTTTCCACTTTCACTTCAGGTCAGCCAGGGACACCATCAGTGATGTCAGAGGGAACTGATTAACAAAAATAGGGGTTCCCTTCGAAAAAAAAATGGCGTGGGGTCCCCCCTATTTTTGTTAACCAGCCAGATGAAGCAGACCGCTGAGGCCTGGTTTTTCAGGCTGTTAAGGAGCCAAGATTCATGGACCTTGCCAGCCTGATAATACCAGGCCACAGCAGTCTGCATATCTTGGCTGATTAACAAAAATAGGGGATCCCCTCGAAAAAAATTGGCGTGGGGTCCCCCCTATTTTTGTTAACCAGCCAGATGAAGCAGACTGCTGAGGCCTGGTTTTTCAGGCTGGTAAGGAGCCAAGATCCATGGACCTTGCCAGCCTGATAATACCAGGCCACAGCAGTCTGCTTATCTTGGCTGATTAACAAAAATAGGGGATCCCCTCGAAAAAAAATTGGCGTGGGGTCCCCCCTATTTTTGTTAACCAGCCAGATGAAGCAGACTGCTGAGGCCTGGTTTTTCAGGCTGGTAAGGATCCAATATCCATGGACCTTGCAAGCCTGATAATACCAGGCCACAGCAGTCTGCTTAGCTTGGCTGGTTAACAAAAATAGGGGATCCCCTCGAAAAAAAAACGGCGTAGGGGTTCCCCTATTTTTGTTAACCAGCCAAGTAAAATGCAGACTGCTGCGGCCTGGTATTAAAAGACTGTCAAGGCCCATGGATTTTGGCCCTCAACAGCCTGATAATACCAGGCTACAGCAGCCCCACATTTGGGCATCAAAAGATGTGCCAATTGTGGCACTTTACCCGGCTCTTCCCACTGAACCTGTAGCGGTGGCAAGTGGGGTAATAAGGGGTTAATGTCACCGTTGATTGCACGGTGACAATAAGCCCGGTTATAATGGATAGGCGTCAATAAGACACCGATCCATTATTAATCCCAAAGTTTTTAAAGTGTAAAAAAAAAGACACAGCAAGAAAAAAGTCTTTTAATGAAATAAAAAGACAACACAGTTTTCATTTTTTTTATTACTCTCTCATTCCTGCGACGCCATCGATCTCCTGTAAAAAAATAAAACAAACAAACCAACAGTATACCACCTGTCCGACGCAGTCCATAACGACAGTCCCACGACGATCCAGCTCTGCTACATCGCAATGACAGGCAGAGCCTGTCATTGCAACGCAGCACAGCTGATTACCTGCTTCCCCGGCGGTGACGTCATCGGACTGACTGCTTTACGGCCGGGATTACCCAGCAGTCACTGCAGTTATCGCGAGAAACTGCATGTGACCGCCGGGGAGAAGAGGATGGCAGCCATGAAGCAGTCCAGGACGTGACCGCCGGAGATCTTCTGCCAGGTAAGTGCCGCTGACTCCTGACAGACCCGACAGACGGACACTGACAGTGACAGTGACATCCCGATTCCGGTATCCGATATGACGAAAATATCGGAACTCGGAATCGGAATTCCGATACAGCCAATATCGGCCGATACATCGATATTTGCAGTATCGGAATGCTCAACCCTACCACTCAGTAGTGGTGAAGTGTGAACGGCGAAAATTGCGAGTTGATTGCACCTGTTGCAGCTGATACTCCATTACTGCTGGCTGCTGCTCACACAACCGCTCCAACATATGTAACGTGGAATTCCACCTGGTGGGTACGTCACATATGATGCGATGTTCAGGAAGGCAAAATCTGACTTGCAGAGCTGCAATGCGCGATCTGGCCATGCTGGAACGTCGCAAGTGAGCGCACTTTAGCGGACCTTGTGCAGCAGTGCATCAAGATCCGGATAGTCCCTCAAAAAACTCTGCACGACCAAGTTGAGCACATGTGCCAGACATGGTATGTGAGTGAGGTTGCCAAGGCCCAGAGCTGCCACCAGATTTCGGCCATTGTCACACACTACCAAGCCTGGCTGGAGATTAGCTGACAAAAACCACACGTCGCTCTCCTGCTTGATGGCATCCCAGAGCTCCTGCGCTGTGTGGCTTAGATTCCCCATGGGAATTAATTTCAGTACGGCCTGTTGACGTTTGGCCACGGCTGTGCTCATATCGGTCGCAACAGGTAAGCTTCACGGGTCCATGTGGAGGTTATACCGTGACGGCTCGTGCAGCGATGATTCTGAGGAACTGGAGTAGGAGGAGGAATCAATGTGCACAGACTGGATTCCTGCAATCCTTGGAGTTGGCAGAACACGTACAGCTCCACTGGCAAGATCTGTACCCGGCTCCACAACATTGACCCAATGGGCAGTGAGGGAAAGGTATCGTCCCTGGCCATGGGTACTGGTCCACGCATCGGTGGTCAGGTGGACCCTGCTACTGACGGCGTTTAGTAGCGCATGTTTAATGTTTCCCTCGACATGTTTTTGCAGAGCAGGGACAGCTTGCCTGCTGAAATAAAATCGGCTTGGCACATTATATTGTGGGACTGCCAATGCCATAAAGTTCCTGAAACTGTCAGTCTCCACCAGCCTGAATAACAGCATTTCAAGGGACAGGAGTTTTGCAAGGCCAGCATTCAGAGCCTGTGCTCGTGGATGGTTTGCCGAGTATGGCCGTCTTTTATCCCATGCCTGTGTTACCGATGGCTGTTTTTTGTTCTGGGAGTGTGACGATGACTGTGAACTTGCTGCAGTGGGTGGAATAACAGTTTCTCTATGGACAACAGTGACCGAGGTTCTTCCATGGAGATCCTGTGAGGAAGCCGAAACAGGTGTGTGAGAGCTGGAGGTAGAGGCTCGAACATGACCTAAAGATGTAGGTGCTGCTGTAGGTTGGCCTACATCTCCAGTGTGTCTTTGGAACTCAGCTACGTGCTTTGTCCGTACATGTGTCCACATATTTGTGGTATTCAGGTTCCTGATATTTTTACCTCTTTTAACTTTTTGCTTACACAGCTTGCATTTGAACATAGCAAATATCATGTACAAGTCTGTCAAAAAAGGACCACGCAGTGCAAGTCATGGGAGCGCCAATTTTGACAGTTCTAAGAGAACTGCTCCCAACAGGTGCCAAACTGGAGGCTACAGGCAAGCGAGTCTGCAGCCTACCTCTCCCTCCTCTTTGTACCGTTGGGCCAATCTCTTCCTCAGAGCTGCTCCCACCACCTTCCTGTTGCTCACGCCATGTTGGGTCTCGGACTTCATCATCTCCACTACCCTCTTCCAACACCTGCTGCTGTTGGATGGTCTGGGCAGCACCATGCTCCACAAAACCTGGCACCTGAGTCTCATCATCATCATAAGATGCGTTTCTGCGGTGTGCTGTCCATCGGCACTAGCTCACCCGCCTCTTCTGATTGAGAGAGACACAGCTGTTGCGCATCACTGCATACTCCCTCTTCTTCAAATTGCAGAATGCTGCTTGCCTGTGCCCGTGTTTGCGAGCCAACAGATTCTGAGAACAGAAGCAGAGACTCAGCTGGCTCCTGTACAGAACTCTCTGACTGCCTTGGCAATTTGACAGACGGTGAACAGACAGATGGTTGCTCAACAGTGTTGTGTTCCTGAGAGGAGGTGGAAGGAATTGAAGTCGATGCATTGGCTGCCATCCAACCAACAACGGCTTCAATTTGTTCTTCCCGCAGCAGGGGGGCACGCCGAGCTCCTACCAAAGTGCGCATAAAGGAACGCTCACGGGATAAATGGTGGATGCTGTGTCACTGAGGGCGGCAGCAGACACAGAATCCCCACGTCCTCTCCCTGCTGAAACTCCACGGCCACGACCACGTGCCTTACTCACTGACTTCTTCATCTTGGTAGATTGATAAAGAAAGTCAGAAAAGTTATAAGGCCTAAGTGTGGTTATTACGCAGAGACTGAAGTGAACACTGAAACACAACTGTTCACAATCTGTGAAAGGCTACTCCTTTGTCTACTTCTATAGTGTTTGCAACCAATGTATTGGATACGGATGGAAGCGCGTCAGACTAATAGTTAAATTGCATGGAGCTGCAAGAATTACACTGAAGGAAAAAAAAAATAGTCTGTGAGTGACATGTGCAGATGACTACAGACAGCGTTGCATGCAGAGCAAACTGCAGCGTCACCTGCACTCACACACACCTTGCAGAGCTGTTAAAACAACACTGCAGGCAAAAGGAAGCTTTACACAGCGGTTGGTGATAGCCTGCCTACAGCACAGTACACTAAATCGCAATCTCTATGTAAGGTTCTATGTATATATTCCTGAAAACTCAGTTTGTTCGTCAGCCATTTTACTTTCTGTCTTGCTGCAGCTATCTTGCCCTCAGTCAAAATGGAGTTTCCAGCTTGCATGTTCCCGCCCTGATTCTCTCCTTTGCTTCTTAAGCAGCCACAGCTGAGCAATCAGTGCTTCAGAATCTAGCCTGCAGTGAACCTGTGACTTGACTCCTGTAAGCCTTGGACCTTGTACTCCAGCTATTCCTACTGAGGAACTCTGAAGCACTTGTGGACTCTGAACCCTGCTCTTTGAAAGACCCACGTTTGCATGGACTTACGGTAACAGAGAAGAAGATCCTGAATCTGTATTGGAGAGTGATTGCTGAGCTTGGATTACTCTGGCCTGCTGTGTCTCCTGTTTCTGTGTCTGCAAACTGTGTGACTATTTCTGCCAACTTGTATGAAGTAATACAGGACTTTTCTATATCAAACCTGTGACTCCTGTGTTTTCATCGCACCCAAGCACAAGTCGCTATATGAACTGTACTACATACATTACAAGATTCTGAAGCCAAAACGTTAGTGTCTGCTGGGTCTGGAAGGCTGTGTCTGCTGTACTGTGGATATCAGACGTCCGGTTGTACTTTCTGTGATGACAGTGGTTGTGACTTCTCACAACCATTCCAGGTGAGCAATTCCCTTAAGTTTTTTCTTTTTGCAGTGTTACCACAGGTAAACACTATTGTTTTTTTTTTTCTTCCTTTCTTTTCTCTTTTTTGTCTGCTGTAACTCTGGATATCAGATGTTTGGTTGAAACTTTCTGTGATGATAGTGGTTGTGACTTCTCATAACCATTCCAGTAATCCTGTCTTAAAGATCTGGAAAATGGAGGCCCGCATAAAGGAACTTTGCGGAGTGACTGATAATATCCTTGCAGATTTGCAGAATATAAAGACCCGTTTTACAAATCTACAGGACCTCAATAATCACAATTTGCAAGTGGTTGGACAGACTACCCAGGATTTGCGAGCCAGGATTGAGGTTCTAGAGGGGCGAGTCAGGCTCCTGCCGTAGCCCCGAGTGCTGGGATTCCCAAGTTGCCCCCTTTTCGTTTTGGCGGTGAACGTGAGAAATTCAGGGGATTTATTAATCAATGCAATCTTTTTTTTTCTGCACATGCTTCACAATTTCCCACTGAACGATCTAAGGTGCTTACTATAATTATGTTGCTTACCAACAAGGCTTTAATGTGGGCAAACCCTCTGATTGAGACTGAGGATGATTGTTTGAATCACCTTGATGATTTTATTTCAGCCATGGGGCAGGTGTTTGATGACCCCAATCGAGGTGCAACAGATGAAGCAGCCATGTTAGCTTTGCGCCAAGGTAAGCACTCGGTAGCTGAATATGCCTTGGATTTCAGGAGATGGGCCCTTGATACCACCTGGGACAGTTCCGCCAAAAAATCTATTTTTCGAAAGGGGTTATCTCCACTGATTAAGGATGAACTTGCTCGTGCCGACCCTCCCACTGCGTTAGGTGACTTTATTAACTACTGCATCCGTATTGATACTCGTCTGACTGAACGCAGGCAAGAGAGATGGTTCGAAAGCAATCGTACTAACCTTTTCCTACCTTCCTCTCCAGCTAAGGAACCTTTGAGTAGGATTACACGGGAACCTGAACCTGAACCCATGCAGGTAGACTCTTTACAACGACGGGTTAGTGATGCACGCAAGGAACATCGTTTTAAGGAGAATCTATGTTTCTATTGTGGTAAGTCAGGGCACTTCATTATAAACTGCCCCAGCCGTTCTCGTAAGACTACTGCAGCACTCATTCATTGTGAGTGTTGCGAGAGGGGATCTGTCAGGTCCGAGCCTCAGGCTCCAGAGAGATCTGCAGCAACAGATCTTGATTTCTCGGACTTAAACTCCGTTACCTCTGAGGACGTTGACTGTGTAAACGCTGCCATTTTTCAAGTTTCCTCAGCGGTGTCCCAGCTGAGTTGTAAGAAAAACAATTCTCATTGCTTTCTTTCCATCAAACTCTGGGTTGACTCAGCTTGGGTGTCTAGCTCTGCTATGATCGACTCAGGGGCAAGTGGAAATTTTATGGATGTCTCCTTTGCTCTGAAACAGGGAATACGTTCAGTGAAGAAGGCTACTCCAGTACAGATGGAAACTGTGGATGGCTCCCTGCTGACCTCTGGACCAGTGGATCAGGAAACAGAGCCTTTGAGGGTTCTTATGGGTAAAGATCATCAAGAGAAACTGTCCTTTATGCTTATCTCTTCTCCCCACTTTCCCATTATTCTAGGGCTACCATGGCTGCAGGCTCAGAATCCTACCATTAACTGGGAGACCAAGGAATTACACTTTCCAGAGAAACAGATGAGTCCAAAAGTTTCAGCTTGCTCTGTTCCTAAAGGAATCATGTCAGTCCCTGAACTACCAGCTGTATACCAGGACTATGTGGATTTATGTGACAAGAAGAATGCTGACCAGCTTCCTCCTCACCGTCCATATGATTGTCCAATTGAATTATTGCCTGGAGCAGAGATACCTTTTGGTAAGATCTACCCCTGGCGGGGCCCGAGCTAAAGGCTTTAAAGGATTACATAGATGAAAATCTAGCCAAGGGCTTCATACGCCCCTCTTCATCTCCTGCAGGTGCACCCATCTTCTTTGTAAAGAAGAAAGATGGATCTCTGAGACCATGCGTAGACTATAGGGAACTTAATAAGGTTACTATTAGAAACCGTTATCCATTGCCTTTAATCCCTGAATTATTGGAGAGAGTGCGACATGCCAAAATTTTTTCTAAACTAGATCTTTGTGGGGCCTATAACTTAGTCCGTATTAGACCTGGGGATGAATGGAAGACTGCATTCAGGTCACGCTATGGACACTTTGAATATCTAGTTATGCCTTTTGGTCTGAGTACCGCCCCAGCCACTTTCCAACACTTGGTGAATGACATCTTCAGGGATCTCCTAGATACATTCGTGGTAATTTATTTGGATGATATTCTAATTTTTTCTAACTCCACAGAGGAACATCATGGACATGTGAGAATGGTCTTGGAACGTCTAAGACAAAATCATCTTTACATCAAACTTGAAAAGTGTGAATTCCATAGGACCAAAATTCAATTTCTGGGGTATGTACTGTCTACACAAGGAATTAGTATGGATGGAAGCAAAACCCAAGCCATCAAGGATTGGCCAAGTCCTAGAAATGTGAAGGAGGTACAGCGCTTCATCGGGTTTGCCAACTTCTATAGACGTTTCATTAGAAATTTCTCTGAGGTAGTGTCACCTATCACTCAACTTACCGGAAAGAGTCTAGGTTTTCCTGGACTCCCCAAGCCCAGGAAGCATTTTCCCGTCTAAAAGATAAATTTACCACTGCACCTATACTAGTACATCCCAACCCCGAGCTTGCCTTCATAATAGAGGTGGATGCTTCAGACTGTGCCGTTGGAGCTATACTCTCTCAGAGAACAGGTGAGAAGAATGTCTTGCATCCCTGTGCCTTCTTTTCCCAGCAGTTGTCTTCGGCTGAGAGGAACTACGATGTGGGCAATAGAGAGTTGTTGGCCATTATTGCCGCCTTCAAAGAATGGAGACACCTTCTTCAGGGAGCTGCACAGCAAATAGTCGTCCTGACAGACCATCGTAACCTTGAGTTTATCAGGTCGGCTAAGTGCCTGACTCCTCGCCAGGCTCGCTGGAATCTTTTCTTAAACCAATTTAATTTTATCATCTCTTATAGACCAGGATCGCGCAATGGAAAGGCTGATGCACTCTCTAGGATTTACTCAGCAGAGACACGTCCAATTACTCCTCCTAAGACTATTCTTCCTGACTCTAGATTCCTAGGAGTAATTCATAATCAAGACCTACTTAAGGACATCAAGGAAGCATACCATGCGGATTCCTTTTTGGCACAACCCCCAAGGGACGTAAGTCTTGTCTTTAAGAATGGTGTGTGGATTCAGGGACAACGTCTGTATATTCCTGAAACAGTCAGATTAAGAGTATTGCAACTCATTCACGATTCCAAGATAGCTGGGCATAGAGGAATTCTAAAGACACAGGAATTTCTTTCTCGTTTCTTTTGGTGGCCCACTTGCAGGAAGGATGTTTTGAATTATGTCACTTCATGTGAGGTCTGTGCAAGATGCAAAACACCTCGCTCCTCACCAACTGGTCTGTTACAGCCTCTTCCCACCCCGTCCCGCCTGTGGGGATCCATTTCTATGGACTTCATTGTGGAGTTACCAACCTCTCAGGGGAAGAACACCATTCTAGTGGTGGTTGACCGTCTAACAAAGGCAGCTCATTTTATCCCTTGTGTCGGCTTACCCACTGCAAAACAGACATCAGATTTGATGATTAAAGATGTGTTTCGCTTACATGGAGTACCGGATGAGGTTATTTCGGATCGAGGGGTGCAATTCACTTCTAGGTTTTGGCAAAATTTCTGTGCAGCATTGGACATTAAAGTAAACCTTTCTTCTGCTTTTCATCCCCAGACTAATGGACAGACCGAACGAACCAATCAAACCCTGGAGCAGTATCTCCGCTGCTTTATCTGCCACCTACAGGATGATTGGGTGGATCTACTTCCATTAGCTGAGTTCTCGTATAACAACTCTCAGAGTGCCTCCACTAAACAGTCTCCTTTTTACTCTAATCTAGGTTATCATCCTAACATTCTACCATGATTTCCCATAGAAACGCCTTTACCAGCAGTGGCTGAAAGAATCACGTCTTTACAGAAGAATATGGATCTTCTAAAGGAAAATCTGGAATCGGCTCAAGAAAGGTACAAGAAAGCAGCAGATAAATTTCATAAACCTGCACCAGCTTTCAAGGTAGGAGACTTGGTCTGGCTGTCAACCAGAAATCTTAAGTTAAGGATTCCATCGTCTAAGTTGGGACATAAGTACATTGGACCCTATAAAATCAGTAAAATTATAAGTGCCGTTGCTTGTCGTCTTCAACTGCCCAGAACTATGAGAATCCACCCTGTCTTTCATGTATCCCTACTAAAGGCTGCGACACCCAATACGTTTCCTGGACGTTCCTCTCCTTGCCCTGACCCAGTGCTAGTCGATGGTCAGGAAGAATTTGTGGTGGAAAGGATTTTAGATTCCAGGTTGTATAGAAATCAGTTACAATATCTGATTAAA